>SNQJ01S0256553.1:6180-18680 GCA_010110895.2 Picea sitchensis | reverse complement strand
TTGACTAGATCCTCCATGCCCGAGCATCCTAATACAGTCATTACAAAGAGATGAAAAGGAAACTGACTTTCATTAGACAAGAAGTCTCAAATACATAACATAACCATAGAACCAGAGGCTTTACTAAAGATTTACAATCAGGATCTCTGCTCAACCATCGACCCTTACAACATATGAAAACATATTTATCTATACTTAGATCAACTGCTCCCTTATGAAACATGCTCTGAACATTACATTTAATGCTTGGTGTGTGCGTGATATTTTGCAGACTGTGCACTCAGTATTTTTCGGACATTGGATTAGATCTGCATGGCTATGGAGAAAACTTCATTAACAGAGTGACCTTGGGCTGACAGCCTGCCTCTACGATCGGTGGTTCCATGACTTCCATTTACAGGGTGAAATGAGGTTCAGCTACCTCCCCCTGCTTCCATTAACTAACTACCTCAAGATCAGGATGAAGCCTGAAACACATCAATGTCATAGATGGTGCCCATGACTTACTCAAGATGGCTTCAGAACCTTGGTCCTCGTTACTTTCCTTATGTTTTCAAACATGAGCGCACTCAGCTCTTTGGCATGGCCTTTTCCCTTTGGCACCATTCCTTTTCCTGATAAAACTACACAATGAGCGCTAAACTCTCTGACCATAAGCCTAAACACAAAAGGCATTTCAGAATTCACGACTTTGTGAATCCTGCTGCTGAGTCTCTAGACTCCTTCAAGTTCTAAAACTTGAAATAGGGCTTAATGGTCCTTATCTCCTCCCTTGGATTCTGCCCATGCGACCCTATTCCATGACCACCGATTGGGCCCAAAAGGCGCTCGTCGCATTTTGCGTATCGACGATGGGAAGGAGTAAAATCCTTGTCCTTCAAATTCCTGGTTACTGAAAACGCAATGGGGATTAACTCGAGTTATCTCCTCCCTTCAGTTCCACCACATGGCCTCTGGCTATGTCCTAGGGCTAGAAATTCCAAGCGCGTCGGAACTTCGCATATCGTGAGTTCTCACCACTCCCTCTATTGACTTTCTTCAGTAGTGAGTCAACAAAACGTTGATCCTGCACCACATGTCCTACTGGAATGGATGGCTCAGATATATTTCACAATTTATCATTTCAAGAAATTTGTGTGTAGCTCATTACAAAACCCCCGAAAGTCATTTCTGCAAAACCACGGATGACCACCACCTGTCTCCTCAATGGATCCTTGCCGTTGGAAACTGGTCTTTGCGCGCTCGCTTGATTTGTGTTTCTACTTGACTACTCTCAGTGTTGTAGACAACGACAATGAAGACTTGGATAAGATGACTTAGGTTTGGGGAAACAAAGGCTCAGTGATGGAGGTAAAGGGAGAAGTGATCACCCATTGGAAGAGATAGAGAAACTCAAGGCCAATATTTTTCAGGCAATATTGACAGGGAAAATTGGTCGATTGAAAAGGATGAATTCAATAAAAGAAATATACACACCGGGAGGGACAAGAAACTATGATCGGGTTTGAAAAAAAGGGGAAAAGACAAGCAAAATCATAGACTTAGGTATAAACTACAAACCCTCAGGGTCTTGACAATTTAATGTGATAACACCAAAGATAGCTTGGCAGGCCTGGACCCAAGGGGGTCTTGCCATCCCACTATGATGTAGTACTTGAAAGGCCCATGACGTCACCTCTGTGACCCTTGAAGTCACCCAACATTTGATGGAAACTTTGGAGCCAGTTGTGTGCCAAGTGGCACATGTGGCTTGATCCAGAGGCCTTGGGAGGCCTAACATTTTTCTCCTGGAGGCCAACATTGCACTAGAAAGGCCTAACGTCACCCTAAAATGGAATGATATCACATTTTATCCTTGATTTAGGGTTTTAATTTTTCATTTAATGTAAAAATTGGATATTACATGTAGACTTGCCATGTCATCCTTTTTGACCTAATTCTGGTCATTGTCACTGTATAAATATGGGATTTTTCCTTCAATTATTTCATCATCTTTCGCTCACACTTAGTGAGGTATAAAATTTGCACCCTACTTAGGGTTACTTGGCTGAAATTTAGTGAGAACTTGTTGAAGGAGGCTTATGTTGGAGTATTTTGTCATTTTTCTTGGTGGAAGTGTTCAACTAGGTTATCTGCTAGATGATTCTTGGTGAATATAAGTAAATTTTCTAAAATTATTCATCATTGAATGGTTATGGTTTTATTTATCTTGCATTTATACTAATATTATGAAATTTCTAGCTTAAAACTCTAGGAGGCTAAAGAACATGTTATTGTCCTTGCCTTAATAACTTCCACCTACTAGATTATGTTAGAAAAAGGATTTTCTTGAAGCTTTTTTCTAAGGGCCTTGTCATTGCAACACCCTAGCACCTTTTTCTTCATTTAATCCTTCATTTTTTTTATCTTTGAGATAAAGAAGGAGAAAAACTACTAGGGAATAAGGTTACCTACTTCCTAGTAGCCATTTTTCCCCTCGGGTTTGGTAATTGAAGCCTTGGGTTACCAACACTTCAATTATTTACCCCTCTTGTCTCTAGTTCTCTTATTATCATTTGTTCCTTCAATATTTTCCACTGCATAAAAGGATTCCATTTACTCTAAAAAGAACTGATCTAATCCTTACAATTGAGTGATTGGCAAAAATTACTATCAAAACCTTTACCTTAAGCTCTCTACTAACTACTCCTAACCTTAGAATAGTCTAATCTACTAACCTATTTGTTGTTGTTACAAATGTAAGCTACAACCATCTATTGCAGCACTAAAAGAACCTAAAATCAATTGAAAAGTTGATAAATACACTGCCTTATTTGCTTCTGACAAATGTTATTACTTTGGTATTGATTAGTAATTATTCTTGATCATTTTGAAGTTATTTTAAGGCATTTATTGTGAAGCTATTGTCTTATAAACATTGCTTCTATAAATTTATTTTTGCTTCACCATATATCAACTATTGATTTTATTGATAAAGTCCATGGTTTTATGAAGTACTAACAACAAGTTGTACTTGTGAAAAATACATTTTCTTGTTTCTTTGTTCTAGGCAGGTAAAACTTAAATACTTCACTACTTCATTGGTTAAAACCATGGGACTTTTTGATCAGTGTGACTTGTGAGAGGGGATATTTTCATAGAAAATTTAAACTTTTCCTTCTCAAAACCCCAGGTTAGCGGGGACATCTCCCCTAAGCCATCAACCCTAAATAGAAATAGGTATCTCGTTGAGGTGACAGTGATAGGATAACCTTCTGTTACACCAATTTTCTTTTCATTAACCTTTTCCTTTAGAACAAGTACAAATTGTGCGATAAGATGTCTAGTTGGCACTTTAAGATTGCGTAAGTCACACATCTAAGTGACATGTGGTAGCCACCCAACTAGTGCCAAGTTAGCAGTGACGTCAACAAGTTATGTCACTTTCTATTAGCAAAGTGATTGCCAACAAGTTATGTCACTTTGGGAGTTTTGTACTTCTGGGAAACCAACACTACCCGGCGTCGAAGGCCAAAGTCAATGATATCCATTGATATAATATCCTCCAGATGAATCATAACCAAGTAGATCAAAACATGATGTAAGGTCTCCCATGTTGACCACTTCGATAAGTTGACTAACTTCTAAGTGGGAAATTGGAGTAATACCACCGGACCTCCTGAACCTCTGAAGTCCCGAAGTAACTAGTGGACATCCATCTCAACCTTGATTAATTCATATAGCCGCCTTAAATAGTGGAAGGATAAGTATACCAGCTAGGACCGTTCATTTAGTTTCGGGAGATCAATCCTTGTAAGAAGTGAACAAGAATTTTCCACTCAATTGTAGATCAAGTCATCACAGCTGATACTTTAGGAAGCCTTTGGACAAGCCAGGATTGTCTATCTATAGAAGAACATATATCGACCATCCGATATACTTCAGATAAATGTACTTCGGAGGGTTGAAAGATTTCATAGGTTGGAAGTCTCGGCAAATAATGGTCGTCCATATCAATATTTGATTAAGTCACATCCATTGGATTAAGTGGTGGAAGGATAAAGTAAGGATAACGTTAGACCATTGGATTTGGCTCTAGGAATCATGCTAACCATCATATCAACTATTGTGAGAGGTAACCACTTTAGAGATTGGAAACTCTAGATTATTGGAAATCACCCGAAGGCCGTAGTACCGGAGGAATAGGTTCAAACCCCTGATCATGGGTTACAAACACATAAACCATGTTGGGTACATCACTCTAATTATTGTGCTCTGCCATGGTATTACAGCTTATTGGTCATGTGTAAAATGGCTTGAAGGAAGACCCCGTAGGATTCAATTCTGCTAAAATACTTAGAGACATGGAATTGAATTAAAATAAATCGATCCACACCTATGATCGGACAATGAAAATCACTCTCATTGAATTAATATCCTTCACAATGGTGTTTGAATAATAATAAAGATTATTTTTATTATAAAATGAAGAGGTTCAATGGTCTAAACAAAGGGACAAAATGCTTCGTAGCTCACACTAGTTGGAAGAGTATATAAATGAGAAACAATGGTGAGAAGAAAGTGTCTCCTCAGAATCCATATTAGAATATCAAAACAACAAATGTAGTCCATGAAGAAGAACCAATGACTTTGTGAAGGAGGGTGGAAGGGAGGAGCATGAAAGTATTCATATCCTTTAAGTGTAAGTTAAGGAGTTGGTGCTTCCTAGTGTTGGTGCCCTATACAAGGGAGTTGGTGCTTCCTGTATTGGTTCTTCCTAGGTTTGGTGCCCCAAATACAAGGGAGTTGGTGCTTCCTAGGGTTGGTTCCCAAAGAAACAAGGGAGTTGGTGCTTCCCTAGGGCTGGTGACCAAGAAGGACTTGTCTCCTAGAGTTTGTTCTCTAAAAAGGATTGGTTTTCTCACTATTCTTCATAAAATCCTTTCGAATATTAACTATATTTATATAATTTATTTTACAAACAAGTTCATATCGTTTATCTATTGTGGTACTAACAAAATAGCAACTACTAATTTGAAAAGGGTACACTGATTCACACCCCTCTCAAGATTCCAAAAATATCTAGCAACCGTAAAGGTCTAACTATAATGAACTCCCTCTACCCATGAGAACCCTCTAGCCACAAACTAAACTTTTTACTTCTCACCTCTTCTTCCATCTGCATCATGCTTAATCTTATAGAGCCACCCTGAAGTCACCACTGACTTCCCTTAGGTCCCTAAACAACCTCCCACACATCATTCTTCGTGATGGAGTTATAATCTTCCACCATGGCATCCCTCCAAACCCTGTTCTCATACCTCCCTCAAAAGTGGAAGGCTCGACTCACTAATGTCGATCACCATAGCTAAATAACTACAAAACCTCTTAGAACCTTTCTCTCCCCGATATCCCTCCTTTGAGATTCCCTGACATACTTCTTGGCTTCCTTCATGGTCTCTTGAATCCATTTTGGCTTCCTCTTCCCCGAAATCATCTCTCATGGAGGGGAATCCTTCTCCTCATCCTTATCACTTGTATAATGTGTGGTCACCTATGAACCAGTAACTTGTGGACCTGTACTCTAGTGAGCTATAACCCGTGACCCTATCACTTGTGAATATGTCACTCCTGAAATTGGTGATCCTAAACTTTGTGATCCTGCACCCTGTGATGAAATCACCTGAAGATGAGGAGCATGTTTCTCCCCCATTCTCAAAATATCATGACCTCCTAAAGGCTCGGGCCTCCTCAAATATCACATATTTCCTCACAAATATTCCTCAAGGGAATCAATATGGGAAAATCCTTTGAGGTGTCACTATACCCAACAAAAATAACCTTTGATGACCAGATGTTCTAGATTCTTCTTTGAAGGGACATGTGAATAATTCTTACACCCAAATATCCTAAGGTTTCCAACCTCAATCGTTTTCTCATAGAAAGTCTCCCAAGTCTTGTTTCCCAATTCTCTGTGTGGACTACTGTTATGCATATAAACTACAATTATGCATGCCTCAGCTCAATGAAAGAATGGTATCCCATGATCATGTAGCATGGATCTCACAACCCCAACTATGGCCATGTTATTCATTTTTGCAACCCAATTCTAATTCAGTTTGTACGAAACTTTCAACTCTCTTTTAATGGTTTATTTTGTACATAAATCATTGAATTCATTGAGTATGTTGAATATCGTAGAAGGAATCTAACAATTTTTACTCTAATTTCAATCACAATATATATCTAACTTTATCAATAGTAGTATATCATTTATGATTTCATTAAATATATCATGAGAATATAAATATAAAATCAAGCACTATTCAACATATAACAATAGATACACAATACACCTAAATTTATGTGGAACCCAAATCGTGAGAAAACATATAATTATTTCTTTATATATATATCAAGAATACATTCATAGGAAGCACCAACTTCCAAATTCATCCATTACCAACTAGAAGGAGTAAATTCAACCCCCGATTTACAAAGACCAACTCTTGAAAGGAAATAATTCCATATATGTTATCCAAAACCAACTAAGGAGGTTGCCATATGACCCTCCACAGGATTTATAGGCACCAACCTAAATTAATATAAACTCTGTGGATTCTTCGGAATCAACGAGAAGGAGGCTACAACCCCCAATTTATAGTGTAAACCTAAATGAAACTACAACTCCATGAATTATCCAACACCAATCTACAGGCTACAACCCCTTCTCCCTTGCCATGTCCCTCCTAAAATATAAGTGTAGACTCAACCTATGACTACCACTCCATCAAACCTATATAAAATGCCATTGTCATCAACCAACTCCACATCACATCATTAAGCATCAAATTGTGACTACCACTATCACATCAACCAATAACTATCACTTTGTCACATCAACCAATCACTATCAACCTGTCACATCAAACTACCACATCAACCTATCACATCAACCTAAGGCCCGAGCAATCAAACAATCATAAAACCCGTCACTATCCCTCATCAACGCCACTATCATCATCATCATTCTATCATTGTCTCTCACACTGATATACCATAAACAACCATATATAACCAAATCCACTCACATGATATCATAACACACTCGAATCATATTTTTCCTTAATTTAATCAAACCTTCCTTCCAGGGTCCCTATCACATTTTTCTCATCCATATATCTAACCATCATCTCCACACTCAAAACTGAGCTCTAGACTGGAGGATATGTCCTTCCCAAGTTCTTCATGCATTTATTGGTCAAGGGCCATGTGGCTTCCACGTGGTTCCATATTATACATATCATCCCAAGTTCTATGAGATCCTGAAACTTCCAAAACTCCTAAATCTATGGAGAAAACCCAACCACCCATGATCTGATGACTGATCTCCCTTCATGTTAACGCATATGCCTAAGGAATATTCAAAGTTTGGAGCACCCCTTTCCTGTCTACGCATGAGACCTCCTGGAGTCTCGAACTCTTGAAGTCTCATAAAATTTCAATGTGCATATGGCCTACAATCCTTTCAGTCTCTCTACAATACAACACCCCAAATCCTCGAGTCACGAGTCCCTGACTTCAAGTTCCGTATCTTCTACGTATTCGCCAATCTTCTGCCTTTCTAAGACACTACACCCTAGGTTTTCTAGAGTCTAGAAGTCCAGGACTTCACCATTTATGTGGCTATGTAGAAATGTACTAGGGGCTGACATGCAGCAAGGGCCAGGGGTGACACATGCTCATCAAGTTGTGACACAGTGTCACATTCTTAAGGGGGCCTAGGGGTCTGCAAAACATTTGTATTCCAATGACATGTGGCACCTTAATTGTGGTTCCACATGACCCTAGGTGACGCTAATGAGCCACGTCAATCCCTATCACATCCTTATATGTTCTTTGGATATCACAGTCAAGATTTGTCCATGTACACCCCTTGATATATGACTCTCGTTAATTTGTAGATTCGGTGTTCAACGAGTTTACCTACTCCACACTCCTTATCTCTTGTAGTGGGACTTCATCCAAGTGCTGATTAAATTCTAGATCCAACGATCAAAGGAGAGACCTAAGGGTCCTTGTATCTACGGCTCCTATTTCTTCAGAATCTCATCACTGCTGGATGCTTTTAGTAATTCCACCTATCATCAATCAATGTATGGTATCTGCCATCGACAATCAACGCCCAATGTTTTTAACGCTTCATAATCGAAGATCATCGTTGAATGTTCAACATTCGACGATCAGTGATTTCTTTTGAACATCCCTTTACCATACTATGCCAAAATCTTCTAAACTCCCGAAGTTATCTATTCTCTCAGAATCTCGGATATGTCACCATCCACATTGGCTAGGTGGCACAAACTAGAAGCTAACACACAGTGAGGGCTAGGGGTGACACGTGTCATTCTCTAATAGGCATAAGGGATATGTAAATATGACATATTTGGGTGACATGTGGAACCTTAGTTGTGGGTCCACATCACTCGGGATGACATCAGTGAGCCACATCAACCCCCGACGTACAATATTCTCACTTCTTTCAAATATCATAGTTGATATTTATCCATGTTGATCCATAGATCCATGGTTCCCATTACTTCGGAGATTCGAAGTCCATGGACCTCCTCCATACTCATCTCCCAAAGTAGGATTTCACCAAAGTGCCTAGCGTTCCCTTCGAAATTAACCTAGGGTTCCTAGGACTGAGATGTATGGACTTTTTTCAAGCCCCAAGGCTACAATCATATCTCTTGGCCAAGATTTGGTTAAGGTCGCAACTCCTAGGAGCTTCGAACTCTCGTAGTTTTTAAGCCAGAAAGGCTTGCTCCTCTTGGCTAGTGTAGGGTTCCAAGACCTCGATCATATGGGACCTCTACTGAATTCTTGAGTTGTAGGTTCAACTCTTAGCCAATATTTGGTTAAGGCCGTGGGCATGAGACCTTGGTCACACAGGTAAAACATCTAAAGGGTATGAACCTTGGTTGCATTCTACAAGCGTTATACCTCATGGGCTTACAAACACTTCAAATGAGGTATGGGAATACTCCTTGTGCTTCTCCTAGGGATTTAGAACTTAAAAGTTCTCATTCTTGCACATCTTTCCAAGGTTCTATGCATCTTTGCACTACCTCTCCTGAGCTTAACATACCCCTTTCTCAGGAGACCCAAATGACTGGAAGTCTAAATATTCGCCTTTCCACCAACCATAGTCTCATAGGCATTCATTCTTAGTGCTTTGGCCACCCTTGTGCCAAGCCATGACATCACTAGGGAATGTATGGAATCTCTCTTAGAGGTTCTTCCTCTCTCTGTTACCAAATCTGTGAGGTTTATTATATGCTTCCTCAACATCAAGCTCATAGTCTCCTGTTCAGGTTGCATTCTCCTTTAAATTCTCCAATAATCATAACAACTTAACCATTTTCAGTTCCTCTTATTTTCTCTCCCTTCTCACGCGTTCTCTTCTCTGTATTTCCCCACATGCCTTGCATGCACACCTCTCCTTGGAAAGTTTTTCCTTCCTTCCCTGCTCCTTCTGGTAAAAGGAAACTCGGGTCAGCCTGGTTTGCCAAACCCTGTGGTACTTCGGGATGAAATTATTTAGTCATACCATGATTCCATTCATGGGGATTGGTTGATAGTTCAACCACCAGTCATTTCCTCATTAACTGATTCCTATCCTTGGGAATCAAAGGAGTTTTTAATCGTCATCAAAGGGAAATTTGGGCTCATTTGACATAATGACCATCTCCATAGTTTTTCCATTTCTTTCCTCGAGTGATATCATGGACAGTGCTTCAAGGATTCACCCCCACAGTCAATTATTGGAAATTTAAACAATAATACATTTACATTGTTCACACACCTTATCATGGTAATCATAATTAAGGATTAATTACAAGCTAGGGAAAATAGGGTTATTACAATCCCCTCCCCCTAAAAAGGGAACACCATCCTCGATGTTCTTTCTCAGTAACACATGTCATGTCTTTGTCATTCATCTCTTTCAAAATCCTGATTCTATTTCTTGATTAGTCCCTTTCCAATCCCTTGTTCTTTGTCACCTACCTTCAATAATCATGGACAAAAACCATATTAATCACATTTTTATGCGAAAAACATCTTATTGTTGCATAAGATTTAAGAGGACGAAAATTTCATAATTTAGCACAATACTCATCTTGTGCAGTTCGTGGATTTGTATCCACATGGTTGTATTGTTCCCTTGGTTTACTATTTTTCTTGGAGATACCCCTTGTGTGCATGATCCCAATCAATAGTTTACAAGGATGATCAAAGTCTCCTCTCCCTTGCGGTCACTCACCCTCTAGGCCCAGGCTCATGCATCCCCTTCTCTGCTACACAGTTCTTCGGGTGATCCATCTTTCCTTGCCAAGTATTTATTGCACAAGAATGATTATAAAGGCTTCATTGAGACTTACAATAAAGGTGTTGTTGGTTTTTTTATATGAGTTATACCTTTAACATAATCGACCCAGGTTCAGGTCTCCTCGGGATCCAACAAAGCCTCTAAAACTATCGGCCCTCCTAGTAAACTAGAAGGAAATGCAATACACAGAGTGCACTATGCAGTCTCACTCGAGATAGTATTAATGGGTGAATGCAATTCCCAAGTGCTCGCAGTCCAGGATCAAGTGGGGATCTGTTAGTTGCGTGTTGAGAGTTCTAACTAGTTATTAAAGCAATATTAATTCATTCATCGATCTTAATTATTTTGTTGTTCCTTATGCATGCATGTAAATCAAGAGATGTAACTACTTCATCAAATCATTAATCTAATATTTAACCATTAACAACAAGATATAGACAATAGTCATTCCACACAACACATAATTTACCGTGGTTCACTCCCTTATGGGCTATGTCCACAAAGATTTGGATCTAAGGCTCTTTTATTATGGTTTTGTCATGCATGGGGCCGCGCGCACTATAAATCCATTCATATATTCACAAACTAGAATCTACAACCTTTACGAGGCTGAGTAGATTTCACCAGGATCCTTAACCTGTGACCTAACCCGCAAGGTCCAGTCACTTTTCCTTCCCATAGCTCAACAACTTACAAAAAGGTATTTGATCATAATTGTGTTACAAACCTGTTACTCTATCTCATGCAAGTAACTCATAACAACCATCAAAGACATTGAACCCCCCATAGACCTCCTATGTATCTATTTATATATATTCTCGGCTCATCAGTCATTACATTCTCTTACCAAAACCCTAACCTAATTAGGTCTTCTTGCATGTTGGCCTTGCACACTTTTCTCCTCTGCATGCACACTTTGTTCCGCTACTTTTCTGCTAGTTGTCTTTCTTTCCCTTCTTCTTGAATGCATGCCTTTCATGCTTTTTTGCCAATTGTCTCTCCTCCACATCGTTCCTTTTCCCCAAAATGGGATTGTTCCCAACATGTCCCCAACACTGAAATCTAGACTCTCCCCAATTCACTGCTTGAATTGTTCCACTATCATGACTTACTTCCTACTCTGGATACTACCTGTTGCAGTGCATCATACATCTTCGCTATCTATTGGCACTATTGTTGAGCCTAACTTCTCTTGTTTGCCATAGTGGTGACCACTTGCTCTGAGATATGAGATTGTAGTATCTCTTCGCCTTCGACTCTAATCTACTCGATGTTACTCTTAGCTGCATCACTCTCCATGACCAACTGCTCCGCCTTTTCTTGCAGAGGATCCAAAAACACTTGTCTTGCTGTCTTCTGTTCTTGCAACGCTTTCTCTTCCAACTACAGGGCCTTCATCTCGGTGGCCATTTTGATCTTTTCTGGAAGTAACACTATTTTCTGTCATTGCTTCACCTCCGCCATTGTTGCGTGGATGTTGGTTTCCTTCTCTTGTAGTTCTTGGAGGCTCCCATCCTCTGGGAGGTGAGTCCAGATTTGCATGCTCTTCTCTAGTAGCTCTGTGACTACCCGTATGCTTTGGTTGATGCCCTTCACACCTATTGTTGCCTCCTATTCTCTCTATGCTATGAATTCTGGAGGATTAGTGGGTGTGACATGATCCTCCAGCTTTTTGATATTCTCCTTGTATTATTGGATAGTATTCTCTATCATGCGTAGCTTCTCTCCTGATGACCCTACCTCCTCTCTTGTGCTTTCAGGAATTGTTTGAAACAACATGTGGATTTGTTTCTCCATCTCCTTCAAGGTTGAAGGCTTCCTTTAGAGAGACAATATTTGTCTGGGCTATCTGCAAGTTTGTGGCGTCCACTCTTGCTCTGGATTGAATCTCCTGCATGATGCTCACCTGAAGTTTGTACAACACTTTTTTTGGAATCTTAGCCAATGCCACATACAATGTCTTGATGTATTTAAGGGGTTTCTATGCAATTGCTTCGTCAATGAACATCATCTCCGGCGTGATGATGAAATTGGTTGTAACAACTCTAAGTAATTAATCAATTGTCATGATTTAAATAATTGTTTAATGTATATTAGTTTAATTAATTAATTAATTAATTGTCCTGGT
>SNQJ01S0256552.1:0-12500 GCA_010110895.2 Picea sitchensis | reverse complement strand
CCATCTAGAAAACTAGGGAAGAGGGGGGAAACCCCTGGGGGGCTAACAAGGTACCAGCTTCCTCACTCTGAATACCTGATGCATGGAAAGATGAGGGGAATTTATTTCTCGGAAAAAAAAAAGGACTGAAGTTATATTTAAGTTACACATCATTAATGTTGTTAAATTATATTAAGAATTAGGTCATGTCTTGATTATAAAGTAGGTGTATGGGATTTTGTTATGGGACATTGTCTTCCCTATATGTATTGACATCCACCATGTCGAATAATTAATCAACTATAAGTTTCTCTCTTATATTGTGACTTGCATTTATTGTCTGCAAACTTGTGTGGTTGTCTGACATAACTAAATTGTTATAATTATGGAAAACTAGGCAACACAACATGGAATTGTAAAGTCGGAGTTGTTGATCTTCTCAAAGGAAAAGTTAAAGATAAGAAAGAGAAAGAAAGGAACAATCTTGTTGTTGATATTAGATAGTACTAAAGGCGAGGAGCACGTAAATGATGGTGACAAAACCAGCGATGATGATTTATTATTTTGAACCACTGGATCTCCAAGAGAGTGGGAACAGTGGAAGGTTTGCTCGACATGGAATGTTATCCAAGGGAATTCGAGAATTCAAGAACTCTACTTTTACGAGGGTAACTACAACCTAATGGAGCACCTATAAGAGTTCTCGATCTGTGGGAGGAAAGGAGCACCTAGCAATCGGAATTTTGAAAGTCATAAAGTTTTTGTAAACATCTTTTTATATAATGGTGTGAGCAAAAATATTGATCTTAAGCTTTTGAATTAAGGGGGTGTTAAAATAAGAAGTGGTATTTCATGTTAAAGGGGAGTGTTAGAGTGATAACACTCAGTAATGTATTGTTAGGAAACCAAGTAAAAGCAAGGCCATAAATAATGTTAATGACATGCATTAACTATAGGTTAGTTGAGAAAGTAGTTGAATAACTTATTACATGATGTATAAAAGAAGCCCATGTTGATGTATTCAATGACTCCTTTTTAATTAATAATACATATTCCATAAATAATACATACTCCATATATGTGTGTGTGTTTTCTCTCTCCTGATTGTGCATCTCTCTTTACCAACAGCTTAAAGGTGAACAAAAATCTCAAATGTTCTTGAGAACTCAATTTTACAATGTTCCAGTTTCCTAATAAGGCTAGGGTCGGAATGCAAAAATAATGATAAAATGTAGATAAAATCAATGAAAATAGACAAAAAGCAACAAAAGGACCATTTCAAAAGTCCAAAATGACCTTGGAATGGGATTCTAGGATGATGATGACAAAGGATGCAAAATCTTCTTGACAACGAAGTCGGGCATGGGAAAACAATCAACTTATCCATAAATCAAGCTATGGCTTCTGTTATCTTGCTTGCCTGGAAAAAAAAAATGTGAATTCTCCACATGTCATCGTTCTATCTTTTCCACTTTCTATTTTAAAATTTAAATGGTATTGGTCTCTCATTTATAGTAGATTATTACAAGTGCAATCACATAAGGTAGGGGTGTAGATTTATCACAAAGATTGTCTCCAATAAGCTGGGAACATTTTTCACCATCAAATATACCCCTGTTGCTTGTGTGATATCCTATAATTCCTTTCTTTCACTTTCCTTTCTTATATAGCGTCAACATAAACTTCTTGTTAAATGGGATAGAAAGTGATGGTATCCATGTCCGCATGGAGATGGGTAAAACGTAGGTATACAAAGGTTCTCTACTAGCCGTCAGATATGTTTTGGATAGGCAGAATATGAGAACATGGTGCCAGAATCATAAACTCTTAGAATGATCATAAACTTTAACATTTCTTAGAATGATCATGCACTTTAACATTTTTTAGCAAAATAGGATTGAACAACAAGTTCTGTATTATACATACCCAGTAACGGTCTATAAATCCATTCTCGTAGCCTTATATCTCTTAACATATGCATCATCTAATAGAAATAAAACAAATATCATGAACTCTATTAGTTATATAGAAAATTCAGTATTGTCAATTGGTTTCAAATATTGCCTTGCAACAAGAGTTCAATCATTGTATTATAGCTTAATATCACAGCCCTTCAACTATAACAAGTTCAACAAATTTACACCATTGAAATTTAACTCTCATAATATAAAACCAACATGGAATTTTAGAAGTTACCGCACACTAAAGATCAGCACAGTATAAGACATAGTAAATCTCGGCTGATCAAATGGATGGGACGGTGCTCAAATCAATTTGAAAATTTATTATAAATGACACGCTTTAGTTTTGATAAGACAAAGCTGGTATGATGTCGTTAGTTGGAAAACCCCAAGAGATGATCACAGTTTTCAGTTTTGCATGTCACAACACTTTGACATAACCAATTTAAGACTTTCACAGCAATAATCCGAAACTCTTTTATGATGAAATAGGTGGTTCACCAATACAGGGCCATCATTCCTTTGCCAATTGTCACACCATTTCTATATATGGCACATATGGAAGAAAAAAAAGTCCACATCAGCACTCCTATGACTCATGAAATCTTTAGTTGTAGTGTGCGATAAGTGGTTAGAATTTCCAACCCAAGGTATATCATTGCTTCAATGCATAGGAGATGGACAGTTCTAATTATGAAATCCTAATTTAAAAATGGTACAACGTTAGCCTAGATTGGTTTCTATAAGTTACCCGACAAAGTGGTATGGTTAAATGGTTAGAAGTGCAAGCATTATTGAGGTTACCCGTGATCAAAACACAAAAAGAATTTGGGGACCTTTGGTTACATATGATAGGAAGTTGGAACCAAAACAGCCCGGTGGGTAACTCGAGTGGATGAGTGTTGTGGTTATAACGCAAGTCTCTGGTCAGCTATATTGTTGAGATTGTTGGGCCTCACTCGATGTCCCTACCAGATTAGGCCCCATAATCAGGGCCGAAGGTTTACCCTGTTTACCATTCATAGATCATGGGAAAGTACTCGAAGGGATTTCCGCAAAGGTTTCCTTGAAAAAAAATTATGATAGAAACCAAAATCTATAATTAAAATTAGATAAGAATAGGAATTGGAACCTGATTACCTCAATGAACTAAAATCTATAATTAATTAGACCAGAATATGAACTGGAACCTGATTACCTCATGAAGTAGCTTGATGGGTGATCTTAGAACATGCAGATTTTAATCAAATTTACTTCAATGTATCTTTGATTAAAGAAAAATTAATGGAGTGTAGTACGAAGCCCCTCCGATGCTTATCTTAATTTTCCGCATGTACAGAACAACGATTAGTTAAATTAGATTCAGTGATTGCCTCAAAGTAGGTTGTGAGCTATTTGTGTTGGGAGTGAAATTGACCGCAACATAATAAACACATTTTTACTTAGCATGATTAGTTAACAAATTGCAGTGTTAAGGACTAATTTCAGGGATCAAATACCAATCAAAAGTACATTGATTTATCTTCTTAGGAAGTGGCCCCATTTCAACCTAAAAGTCTGCAATAGACTTACAAGACATTTATCAAACACCTACTCTCACACCGTACTGATAATAAAATCTGGAAATACTCAGCATGCAAAATTATCAGTGTATTAACTTTAAATTTGAGTTATGTAGACAAGAGGCGTATGCACCACTCTTATCAGATGTCCATGTTCCCGTGTAACTTACAAGACGCACAGCTAACCCTTGCACATAAAGAACTCTCCAAATTACATATAACCATATGCCTATGTATTGTTAGGTTACCCTCTTTTAGCAACCAGCGATGGGGGAAAGCCCATCAGTTTAAACTTGGTTGAGAAGGAAGGCCCTACCATAGAGGCAGGGAGAAGAGCCTACACACATAATATGGTGGTTCAAGTGATAAATGGTGACTTGCTACACTCCTGCGCCGTCACATAATACGACACTCTGCATTCCATACCAAAAGCCATAAACTCGAATTCACTTTTATTTTCAAAGCACTCGGATGGTAACTAGTTCCATTCTGATGGAGGAGCATCACTTCTATAGACAACATTACCATGAAACCAAGATCTCACATGATCTCAACAACTGAGTTTTATCGTATTTCCCTGTCTGGTTAAGACTAGGATTGAATTCTCATATCACCAAAAAAATGCAGATAAAATAAATGAAAATAGATGGAAAGCAGCAACAGGAGTACCCTTTTGGAAGCCAGAAACGACCTTTGAGTTTGATTCCATAATGGTAACGCCAAAGGAGGCAAAAGTTTCTCGACGAGGAAGTCGGGTATGGGCAGTCCGCATTCTTGAAGAGGGAAGTACCCCTGATTTATCCAGACCTCGAGCTATGGCCTCCGCCATCTTGCCTGCTCCGATGAATCCCAATGTAAATGCTCCATCTGCCATCGCCATTTCTTTTCGGCCTATTTCGAAATGTACGACCTGTGTGTGAGTAAAAATTCCTTTAAATCTGTCTGCATAAAAATATCAATTTATAGCACCTCGAAAAAATATTTTTAAAAAACAGCCATTTCAGATTCTATTAGGTTAGGTTTTTAATATACATGATTGTGAAATTTCATTTTGTTCTATTAAGCCTGTATAGATGGATATATTTGGGATCAACTTCTAGTGATAATAGTATCTAAAATTCTTTTTCATTGGTTAAAAGTTAATGGTTAATAATTTGTAATGATTAAAAAAATTAGTTAATAGTTTAAAATTCAAAAATATTTTGTAAAAATGAAAATTTGTTTTTTAAGAATAATAATAAGAATCTAATTTTTAAGGTCACAATCAAGTGAGACATTAGATTGGTGTATGTGTATGAGACTTCTTTAAGGGATCCTCTATGTACAACGATTTCATTACTAAAGTCTATTGAGGTGTGCATACCCTATCCTACCCCCTCTAGATTTGTCTTAAGTAACAATAATGATTGAACCTAGCCTGAAGCGGCTTGGCCGAACAGTAGTCGTCATGCACCGCGAAGACGTCAGCTCAACGATATAGGGGTGGCTCGGCCTAGGTTTGAGTCGCAGTTTAACTGCTCAATATGTCTTGCGGGTAGGTATATTGAGCCAGGGGTTATAGAGGCAGCAGCATGGATTGATCCCTGGTGGCGCAGATGATTGTAAGCCCTCGTTACTGATTCCCTTGTCAAAAAAACGATAATGAGTGAACCTACATTCCTTCATAATAAGTAATAATCTTCTTCTTTTTTTCATGTGGTTCACCACACCGAAGATCGGTGCTAGCTACGTCCACGGATAACCCCCTGAATCCACGAAGAAACATGGGAAGCCAATCGATTTTTGAAACAGTGGGTTCTCAACAACAAGAGCATCTTATAGACCCATTACGGGCACAAACATATCACTCCAAGTATTTGAACCTGGGTGGGGAGGATAACAATCATTCCTCCAAACCACCCAGGCTACATCTGATGGACAAATAATAATCATTAATATCACTATTAACAATATTAAAATATATTTTATCACCTAAAAAAAATTAAAATATATATATATATATTTAACTTTTCATACACTTACATGATTCCCGAGTTTTTTTTTTCAAGTTAGGCTAAGCCAAGGCCAAGGCCAACCCCAATGTTGGATGGAAAGGATGATCTGCCCAAGAGTGAAATGTTGTCACCAGGATTGTGCAAGACTCAATCGAGCCTAGATGCCCCATGGGATAGTTTATTTCCCCCACAAATGGCTCGCACCCTCAACCCCTCCCCATGTTATTAAGAACTTTTTTCGTAGGTGTCCAATGATTTCATTAAATTAACAAGTCTTAAGTTCTCTAAATGATGTGAAGGTATTCAACATATATGACAAACATTTCAGGTAAATGTCTAATTATTTCCTTAAATTAACAAGTCTTGAACTCTGTGAATGACATGAAGGTATTCAACATACATGCCCTTTTAATCATGGATATGACATGTATTTTACCCGTCTGAGACTCAATTATAACCATACTGAGCATTTAAGATCCATAACATTACATCACTTGTAGCAAATAAATTATATTTTTCATATTTACGACAAATAATTTGAATTTGTACTTGAGAACAATCTAATATTTGGCTTTGTTTTGTCTAATTACAACATCTTCAAGACGCATTGTTATTGCCTAGACATTTCACTTTCATTTTCCCAATCAATCATGTAGATTTTATATTAACACATCCTTGAGATTTACTTAACTTAGGGACGAGTATCTCCAAGATCTCACAGAACTTGGCCCAAATTCTTTATAACCCTCATATGGGGTGACGGCCTCGATTTCTTCTCTGATGAATAGTTTGGTGACAGGGTTTTTACTATAGTTACCAAATTCGAATTCGAATCCGATACAATAAGATAAAAATTTGAATCAAAATTTTTCAATTCGAAAAAAAAATTGACAGTATACATCTTAAAGACTTAAATATATATACTTCTCTTCCTATAGTAGTTATGCATTCTGCCCATCTTCTTCCTTATTCATTTTGAAATTTGAATAACTTTTAATAACTTCATAATATGTATAATGCAACAGTCTTAGAGGTGCAATTCACCAAGAGAAGTCGTGCCCACCTTTTCCCTCCAAAACCCCTCTTCGTTTCAAAACTTATTCCGTCAATTTCCCCACGATGATATGTTATATGTAGGTAGGGATATAAGTGGGGAAATACCCGGATGTACCTTTCTATGGCCATCACTGAAGTCAATCAATGGTGGGGTAGGTTCACGAGCCACTTCTTGCCCCTAAGATATATATTCATCTAGCAGCCATGTAGATGGAGCGGTTTTGCGCAATAACAAACAAGAACAATGAAGTGAGATCTATTTTGGTTTGTAGGGGGGAGGGTAGGGAAATCGTATAGGTAGTGTGTCAAACCAACCACTTTATTTACCAAGTTGAGAAGGGATTAACTGAAACCCCTTCTCCTTCCTTCCCCAAATCTATATCTGGGATGCTACAAGTGAGTGTCCCTCAGGGAAAGGTCTAACTGATAAGGGAGAAATCAGTATAAGGGTTGCTAGCTACGAGTTCCCCTCACTTTATTCGAAAAAGTGTGCACTGTAAAACTTGACATTTGATCCACTTGATCAACTACTATATACTACGAACCATATCGAGTTTCATCGAACTACTCACTATTCAAATCGAATTATCGAATTTTCATAATTTTTTTCTCAATTCAGCCAAATTTGGTAACTATGATTTTTATAAAGCATAATCACTAATGACTCGAGCAAAGTCGATGTATAATCAACCACTCCAAAAAAATTAACGTCATATTCAAAGAAGTAATTTCTACTATTGATATAAAGCATAAAAGTTCTCGAAAATTAATTTATTATTGATATTAAACATAAAACAAAACAGTAATTATCAAATAACAAAATTAAGAAATAAATAGAAATCCTTTGAATATGTATTTTTTTTTAACTTTTCTAAATTTATTAAAATGTTAATAAATTGTATTTATTTAATTTGTTGTTCATTTCATATAACAATCGAAGATTGTCATGGTTGAAACCATAGAATTTCTACCATAAAATATTATTGGAATGTTAATAATTTGTATTTATTTAATTTGTTGCTCATTTCATGTAACAATTGGAAGATTGTCATGGTTGAAACCATAGAATTTCTAAATTTATTAAAATGTTAATAAATTGTATTTATTTAATTTGTTGTTTATTTCATGTAACAATCTAAGATTGTCATGGCTAAAACCATAGAATTTTTACCATAAAATATTATTGGAATGTTAATAATTTGTATTTATTTAATTTGTTGCTCATTTCATGCAACAATTGGAAGATTATCATTCTTGAGACCATAGAATTTCTAACATAAAATATTATTGGAAGTATTATTGAAATTTGACAAACACAAATTAGTAATGGTACAATAAAAATTCAAATAAAAAAACTTCAATTCGAAAAAAGTTCAACAATATACTTCTTAAAGACATGGATATACATACTTCCCTTCCTATAGTAGTTATGCATTCTGCTCATTTTCTTCCTTATTCGTTTTGAAATTTGAATAACTTTGAATAACTCTATAATATGTATAATGTAACAGTTTTAGAGGTGCAATTCACCAAGAGAAATTGTGCCCACTTTTTCCCTTTGAAACCCCTCTTTGTTTCAAAATTTATCCTGTCAATTTCCCCACGATGATATACCCTCTGTAGGTAGGGATATACGTGGGGGAATACATGGATCTACCTTAATGTGGTCATCATTGAAGTCAATCGATTGTGGGGTAAGATCCTAAGTTACTTCTTGCCCCTGAGATATATATTCATCCAGTAGCCATGCAGAGGGAGCGGTTTTGCACACTAACAAACAAGAACAATGAAGTGGATCTATTTTGGATTGTAGGGGGTATGGGAGGGAAATCGTATAAGCAGGGTGCTAAACCAACCACTTTATTTACCAAGTCAAGAAGGGATGAACTAAAACCCCTTCTCCTTCCTTTCCCAAATCCACATCCGGGATCTACAATGAGTGATCCTCGAGGAATGGTCTAACTGATAAGGGAGAAATCAGTATAAGGGTTGCTAACTATGAGGTCCCCTCACTTATTTGGAAAGGTATGCGTTGTAAAACTTGACATTTGATCCACTTGATCAACCACCTATACTAGGAACCGTATCGAATTTCACCGAATTATTCATTATTCGAATCGAATTATCGATTTTTTGTATGTTTTCCCCGATTTGGCCAAATATGATAACTATGGTTTTTACAAAGCGTAATCACTAATAACTCGAGCAAAGCCGATGTGTAATCAACCACTCCAAAAAAAAACTTCATATTCAAAGAAGTAATTTCTATTATTGATATAGAGCATAAAACTTCTCTAAAATTAAATTTATTTTTTTCAAACTGAAAAAAAAAAATCCAACTCTAAAATTAATTTATTATTGATATAAAACATAAAACTAATCAGTTAATTATTAAATAACAAAATTGAGAAATAAATAGAAAACTAAATTTAAATGTGTCTTTTTTTTATTTTTAAAATTTATTAAAATGTTAATAATTTGTATTTATTTAATTTGTTGATCATTTCATGCAACAATTGAAAGATTGTCGTGGTTGAGACCATAGAATTTCTAGCATAAAATATTACTGGGATGTTAATATTTTGTATTTATTTAATTTGTTGCTCATTTCATGCAACAATTAGAAGATTATCATTGTTGAAACCATAGAATTTCTAGCATAAAATATTATTGGGAGCATTGTTGAAATTTTACAAACGTAAAATTAGTAATGGTGCAATAACAAAAAATTTCAATTCAGAATAAAATCGGTGTTATACATCTTAAAGACTTAGATATATATACTTCCCTTCCTATAGTAGTTATGCATTCTACTCATTTTCTTCCTTGTTCATTTTGAAATTTGAATAACTTTTAATAACTCTATAATATGCATAATGCAATAGCCTTAGAGGTGTAATTCACTGAGAGAAGTCATGCCCACCTTTTCCCTCCAAAAACCCTCTTTGTTTCAAAACTTATTTTGTCAATTTCCCCATGATGATATGCCCTCTATAGGCAGTGAGACACATGGGGAAATACCTAGATCTACCTTTATGTGGTCATCACTGAAGTCAATCGTTTGTGGGGTAGGTTCCCAAGCCACTTCTTGCCCCTGAGATATATATACATTCGATGACCATGTAAAGGGAGCGGTTTTGCGCACTAACAAACAAGAATAATGGAGTGGGATCTATTTTGGTTTCTAGGGGGAGGGGAGGGAAATCGTATAGGTGGGGTGCTAAACCAACCACTTTATATACCTGGTCAAGAAGGGATGAACTGAAACCCCTTCTCCTTCCTTTCCCAAATCTGTATACGGGATGCTGCGAGTGAGTGCCCCTTGGGGAAAGGTCTAACTGATAAGGGAGAAATCAGTATAAGGGTTCCTAGCTATGAGTTCCCCTCACTTTTTTTAGAAAGGTATGCATTGTAAAACTTGACACTTCATCCACTTGATCAACCACCTGTAATGTGAATCGTATCGAATTTCACCAAACTATTCCAATCGAATTTTCACATTTTTTCCCCCAATTCAACCAAATTTGGTAACTATTTTTTTTACAAAGCGTAATCACTAATGACTCGAGCAAAGCCAATGTGTAAACAACCACTCCAAAAAATATTAACCTCATATTGAAAGAAGTAATTTCTATTATTAATATAGACCTGAAAACTTCTCCAAAATTAATTTATTATTGATATAAAACATAAAACAAGTTAGTTTTCTTTAAATAACAAAATTAAGAAATAAATGGAAAACTCTTTAAATATGTTTTCTTTTACTTTTGTAAATGTATTAAAATGGTACTAATTTGTGTTTGTTTAATTTGATGCTCATTTCATACAACAATTGGAAGATTGTCATGGTTGGAACCATAGAATTTCTAGCATAAAATATTATTGGGATGTTAATAATTTGTATTTGTTTAATTTGTTACTCATTTCATGCAACAATCAGAAGATTGTTAGTTGTTAACATGGGACATTGGCATAAAAAGAGGGTGGACGGGGCCAAATAGATGTGTGTTGTGTAAGACTGATTCAGAGACTACTCAACACCTATTTATGTCTTGTCCATATGCTAGACAACCTATGTTAGAGGTTTCAAAGCTAATAAACTTTCATTGCCCAGCTCTGGTATGAAATCTCCTTGACTAGTTAAAAAAATGGAAAGACGAGACAGGTGCCAAGGGCTTTCTCCCTCTTCCTTTTTTCTTAATATACTTCTTATGATGGGCTCGCAATGTTTGCATCTTTCCAGACAAGTATATTCCATTGGTAATTGGTGTTGTGTTGGTCGATGAGTTAACTCAAGAATTAAAATGTGTGGTAAAAATTCCAAAGTCAAAGATTCATATTATGCCTCCTTTAGACAAAGGAATGCCCTGGGGGTTCTCACCAAGTGGTGGTGCATGTGTAGTTATTTATATTTTTTATTCACATTTTTTTTTAATCCGTTACTCTCCTGGTAGAGGAACAAATATGAAAGTTGAACTCTCAGCTTTGTGGGCATTTCTCTTCGTGGTTAACTCTCTAAATTTTCAAAAAATACAAATTTTGGGTGATTCTAAGGTTGTAATTGACTGGGTAAAAGGGCAAAATTAGATGCAGATGTTGCAACTCAATACGTTAATGGCACAAATTTGCACTTTTCTATCAGCTCTAGAATGGTTCTTTGTCACTCACATTTACAGGGATCTTAACTCTTTGGTCGACGAAATTTCTAAGGAGGCTCTCACATTGGATGAAGGTGCTTACATTTCTTAGGAATTTTTTGAAGGACATCTCTATGAGGAAATGCTATTCCTTTTGTAGATATATGTTTTTTCTCCTGATATTTTGATTAAGAGGAAGATAGATTTGGAATGTTTGCAAAGCCAAGGAGACTTTTTGATGAAAGATATGTAGTAAACTGAATTTAAAGGAAATAATGAGTTTAAGCAAAGGGCAGTCATGAGAGAGACAAGTATATGTATATTCTCTTTTGATACGAATATAAAAAAAAAAATCTTTCATGGAAAAAAATATATACTTCCCTTCCTATAGATTTCCAAATTTGGTCAAAGGGTTTCATTCAGTAAAAGTCCATGTCAAATGAAGAGCTTTGTTATGTAAAGAGTTGGAGTCAAGTAAAGTTCATAGTCATTGAGTCATTATTGATGTAAGAGAGTGATGTATTTTATTTTTGTAAGCACATAAAACAACTTATATTAATCTAGCTATAGAAAATTCATACAAAAATTGTTGTATGTTGGCCTGTCACTTGGAAAACCAAACCTACAGCAAAGAAATAAGTATGTTGTCTATTGAGTCTGAATCAAGTTCCTTCTTATACTATGTCTAGCTATATAAACATTATAAAGAAAAATATAAAGTCTAATGGAGGCTAAGACATATCTATTGTCATCCATCATGATACAAAAACCAAAAATAAGTACATACTATTCATTCATCTGGTGAGGATGCCTTTGGATCTTGAGGTGGCTAAGGAGCCACTGACGGGGCATTCATTGACATCGTAGATGTCATCACAGAGATTGAAGGCAGGAGTTGAACCAAGTCTTCTTGGAGCAACAAGTCGAACTCATCCAATTGCAATTGAATTGTGTAGAGCATACTCTCTAATTTGCAACATTTGACCCAACAACATCTTGAGGTGCCAATAAAGTTCTATCATTTTTTGATATTTATTTTCTTGGCCTCTTGAGCTGCCAATATCTGAAACCCGGTTGATAATTTCTTCGTCCACCTCCTGGTTTGGCGTTAGGCTACGTTCTAGGCAAATTTATGCTTCTACATCATCCGGGTGCGCTTGAATACATGGCGGGGTTTGTAACTTTTAAACCCGTGAAGTAAAGCAATGCATACAAATTCTTAAGAAAAACATAAATTAATCAATGGCTCATACACATAGTACACAGAGATTTACGCTAGAAAACCTCAACCAAGAGAAACCAGTCTTCCCT
>SNQJ01S0256551.1:0-12500 GCA_010110895.2 Picea sitchensis | reverse complement strand
GACAGGCCTATCATTGAGCGTGATGTTTAGTTTGAGGAAACTCCCTTGCATGCACCATTGGAGCTACATGCAGAGACCTTTGTACCACTGCCTACAAAAAACATCAGTGATGATGAGTCTACTCACTCAGATAATGATTCATATATGAGCTCTGAATCTAATTTGGAAGATGATGAACATGTCGATGATGAGCATGTAGATGTTGAGCCACCACAGATACCCAAGTGGGCACAAACCACCCTAAATGAAACAAAAGACCTTGTGGGGGATCCAACATATCAGAGGAGGAAGAGGTCTCAGTTTGAGGATCATCCTCATGCACTCACAACTACCAAACCAATGATTCCCATGCATTGATATATGGTTCTAGCTTCATACTGGCATACCTATGCAGAGTTTACAAGGAATCCCTTATGGGAAGCCACTTCCTTCATACAAGAAGCTTTTCATATGTAGATGGCTCTACAGGACCAAGAAGGCAACGATTCCACTCAACAATTGTAGCAGTCAAAGACATTATGCACGACAGGTTCTCTATGATGGACATGGGTCCATTGCAATATTTCCTTGGTCTCGAGATTAGTCAGGATGATTCATGCATCAAGTTATCTCAAACTAAGTATGCAAGGGATCTCTTGGTTAGATTACACATGACCGACTGCAAGTCAACAACCACACCCTTTTTGTCTGGGGTACATCATGAAGATGGTGGGGATACACTAGTGGTGGATAACACCTTGTATCGACAACTTGTGGGGAGCCTTCTTTATCTCACCCACACTCGGCCAGATCTCTCATATGCAGTAGGCACAGTTTCTAGATACATGCAGGAGCCGCACGGGCTACACTGTAAGGCTACCAAGCACATCCTTAGATATGTTCAGGGCACCACAGGTTATGGGATCCACTATGCAACAAGTTGTGCATTGATCTCATGGGCTTCACTGATTTTGAATGGGTTGGATAACACAGATCGTAAGTCCACTTCTGGGTATGTGGTTAGCTTGGGTTTTGGTCCCATATGTTGGTCGAGCAAAAAGCAGCCAACTATTTCTCTATCGTTAGTAGAGGTCGAGTACAAAGGAGCGGTCAACGTCACTATTTAGGCACTTTGGCTTCAGAAATTCCTCACCAAGATTGACATCCAGTTCCATCGTTCGACTATCATTTGGTGTTACAATCAGAGTACTCTCAAGTTTTGCAGAGACCCAGTGCAATGATAGCGGACCAAACACATCAAGATCCATATGCGCTATATCGAATAGCTAGTACATGACATGATCCATCGAACAAACTACATAAATCTTCACCAAGACATTTATTGAACAAAAGTTCCACTTCCTATGCGATCGTCTTGGAGTGAAGGACAAAACTGCTTAACAATTGTCATTACTTCTTCATTTTTTATGCATTGTACTTTGAGGGAGGGTTCCATGTTGATTACTTCTTCATTATTAATGGTGGTGATATCAACAACGGGTTCCATGTTGATTACTTCTTCATTATTAATGGTGGTGATATCAACAACGAGTTCCATGTTGATGACTAACTTTCCCTTATCCATGGTATCTTGTGGTGCCAATAGTGAATTAGATTATGAGGCTTCTAGCTTATTGAATAATGATTGAACAATGCACCATTCATCTTTGTCTAGCCTTATGCATTTATGGGTGTCCCACCATTTCCCCGTGTCCTTGATCGACATCCTATTCTTTTTCTTTGCATGTGACTTTAACTAGTCTTCTAGAGCTTAGTTATCTTTGATCTATATTGTGTTTTAAGTGTCAGGTCTACCTTTACCCTTCTTTTTTCAGTGGTTGATTTCTATCCATGAACTCTTTCATACAGTTTTGATAAAAAAAAATCCTCAACCTTAACTACATAACAATAAGTCACTCCTAACAAAGACATGTTCAAAAGCTACATTTTTATTTGTATCCATCGGTCTAGGTCATTGCAATATTTGATAATGACATGCTTCTTAGAGTCTTTGGTACCTAGTTTTACACATAGCATATGGAAGGGAGTTGTGTACTTTGACATAATTTAGTCCTTACCTTGGCTTAAGGTTGTCCATCTGGTATATTAATCACCATAGTTTTCGACATAGTAATACTCCTCCTCGAGGGAATCAACATAATCTCTCCATGTGTGTTTTGTCTCGTATTCTTGAGAAATCTCCTAAATTTTGCTCATAGTAAGAATCTGACCAACATTTGACATGTGGAAGGGACTCTAGGAGTTAGAAATTAATCTTCTCATTATTGGAAAAGTTATGAACAAATAAATGGCCCTCTAATTATTCTAACCATCTCTCCAAATATTCTATGTATATTTTGTCTTAAAGTAAAGGGATATCAAAATTAACTTGTACCCTTAAGACTGTTGTTTCTTTGAAAGGAATACTAGACAAAGATATCTTTGTTGTTGTTAGGAGTTACTAAAGGATCGGTGAAATGACCCATCATATCATTCCTCTATTGCTCGAGGAATTGTGGGAGCAAAAAATTGTTAAGATCTCCTACTCGGTCATCTTTGTTTTCATCCATCATGTGGCTCTACTTGGGTTGAAGAGGAATGTTTCCTGAAGGCCCGATTAACTTGAGGTTCAAATTCCTATCCATGACCTCTTGGGGGACATGCATAAAAAAATCACAAAGGGAAGATTATTATGATAACACTTCCAAATTTATTTGAGAATGAATTGAGAGAACAAATAATATTGTATAAGAAGACAAGATGAAGTGAAAACCAATTTCTATTACTCAAAGAATGATGAAAACATTGTGCATATACATTTGTTAGAATGACAATAGTTGTCTCTAAGAAGTGTGCCTACCACACTCATTCATCAAAATCACACAATAAAATTTTGAAATTACATTTTATCATAATTCCAAAAACCCTAAGAGGAAAAACCCTAATCATAGGGGAAAGGAAAATGGTTCCCATGGAGGTTAGTTGGAATCCCAGCTTCCCAAGGCCATAACTTTTGCATGCAAACTTTACATTTTGTTCTCTTTGGACCATTAGAAATATTTTCTCGAGTTCTACAAGTTGGAAAAGTCGGTGTTGATCATTGAAATTGCTAAAAATGAAGGGGAAGTAACTTGAAAAAATATCAAGATTCAAGATGAATTCTGAGAAGGAAACAAATTTGAACAACCACCCATATCATAAGTAAAGCCCTTAAAGAACTCTAAATGGTGGAAAGCTACTAGACGATGAAAAATATAGTCAACAAGGTCATTGGATGTGGATAGAATATGGAAATCAAAAGATAGACATGGACACAAGATTATTATGACTTCTAACAAGGGTCATTTGAGGGACTATAAGGAGGGACAAATACGAGATAGATAGTATTGGGACAAAGATAAGTTCTTGGAAAAAATGAATTTGGGTAGAAGATTTAAGATATTATAAGCATCTAGAGTGTACAATTTGTAGCAAAAGTTCTAATATAGGTAGATATCGATGGCCACCCACCTATTCCACTGGGTCAAAGAACAATTTCCATT
Source organism: Picea sitchensis (assembly GCA_010110895.2). Lineage (NCBI taxonomy): Eukaryota > Viridiplantae > Streptophyta > Pinopsida > Pinales > Pinaceae > Picea > Picea sitchensis. Next base: position 8,979 of record SNQJ01S0256551.1, on the reverse strand, counting down.
CTGGCAGTTTTTTTTACAGTTTTTTCATGTCCCAAACTTTCGGGGCGTTTTGAGGCCCTAAAAGACATCTTTTGGGCTCGACAACGCCTAGCTTCGAACTCGAGGCATATGTTAGGCCGAACATAATATGTACTACTTGGTTATACCTTTCCAATAGTGTATTGAGTGCCCCAAATGAACATTATATGCAAAAGTTACGCCCTCGGGAAGTTGACGTATCAACTACCCCCACCGGGGCCCACAAATCTTTTGGCATTTCATCTCTCGGGATTAGGGTTATGGATGTTTAGGGTTTTCTCATTTATGTTTTATGTTAAAAAGGCCTTTGGAGCCTCATTGTACTCATCTTCTTGCGAATGAGAGTAGTCGTCACATCTCTTCTCATAGAGAAGCTGGCACCATTCAAGCAAGTTTGTTTCAGTCTGCATTTTTACATTTCAACAGTTTCTCTTTATTAATAGAAGTCAAGTTTTATTGTATCTCTGTGTATTTCTTTGCTATATATCTATATTTGATTTCATTCCATTTATAAATCTAGATGAGTGGTATCATAACGGTTTGCTCTTTATTTGTTTCTCGGTGCATGTCCCCAATGAGGTTAGGGTACAAGGAGTTGGGAATCAAAGTAGTTGAGCCCATGCAACACTGCCCCTGCTGATCACGATGGCCTCCCATGGCAGAAGAAAAGAGAGACGATGGAGCATGAGATCCTTTTAAATTGTTGCTCGAGGAAGCCCTCGTGTGACAAAGGAACGAGATGATGGATAACTTTTCACAGATCCTTTGACGACTGCCAACAAGCAACACATCTTCATCAAGCAACCACTTGGGAGACGCCACCCCCTTCAAGGTACAAGTCAATTTTGATATCCCCTTATTTGAAGGCCATATAGATGTATATGTTGTAGACAAATGGTTGAATCTGTTAGAAGGGTATTTTTTGGTCCATAATTTTTCCAATAGAGAAAATATTACCTTTGCACTCCTTAAGGTTGTCCCCCATGTTAAGGATCGGTGGGAAACTTACCATGAGCAAAAGGACATTGAGGAATCTGCAATATTTTCGGTCACACTCACTTGGGATTCTTTTAGGGATGTTATTAAGGAACAATACTACCCTGTTGGAAGCTATGATGACCAGTATACAAAATAGACCACGCTGCGATAGGAAGGGAACATACAGTACTGGAGTTCACAAATATCTTCCATACCTTGCGCACTAAGCTGGGTATCAAAGACTCTGAATGACATCCAGTGCTCAAGTACCACGACTGTCTGCATAGATACATCCAAACAAAAATGGAGTTTCTGAACATCTCATCACTGGGCGTGGTTTATCGATATGTTCTCAAAATCGAGCATAAATTTAAATAGAAAAAGTGGGAGTTTGGATCTACAAATTCCTCACAGTATAAGAAGGGCAAAGGTGACCCCAACCCACAGAACAAAGGAAAGAGCAGGGATGGACCCCAACAAGACAACCAGTCCAAGCCACAGCCAAAGAAGGGTACTGAGAAGATGAAGAAAGACACTAGGAAGTTGTGTGAATTCAATAAAAGTCCTTGGCATAACACCGATGAATGTCCCTCAAAACATTCATTGGTGGCCGAGCTAAAAGCCTCAAAGTCAGAGGTAGGTTCTGACTCTAAATTAGATCCAGACAAGGGGAAGTGTATCATCTATGCAAAACCCAATGCCATTGTCGTTACCACCAAGGTCTAGCTAAGTGAACTAGAAGAACCAGAGGAAGGTGAATGCCTTTTCCACTCGCAGATGTGGGTGAAGGGTGCTCCGTTGCATTTCATTATCAATAACGGAAGTCAAAAGAACCTTATCTCGATAGAGGTCATCAAGTGGTTGAACCTGCCAATGACACCACACCCGCAACCCTACACCATCGGGTGGCTCCGCCAAGGAAGATTTCTTTGTGTCAACCAACAATGTTGTCTGCCCTATGACATCAAGCCCTTCAAGGATGATGTATTGTGTGATATCGCCCCCCTTAAAGTTTGTGATGTTGTTTTAGGCCAACCATACTTATGGAAACGACATGTTCTGTATGAGTCTAGACCTCGCAGTGTTATTATTACTTTGGGTAGACAATTGTATAAGATACCAGAGGTAGCTCTGCCTACCGTCATTTCTTTGATCTAACTGGGAAATTTGTCTTCTTCATGATTCACTCTCAAAGCGAATAGAAGGTCACAACCACATCTATGGCCTTTATACAGGGCCTTTCCACACAAGAGAAGCAGGTGGAAAAGATCATGGAAGAATACAAAGACATCTTCTCCTCACCCACTAGGGTATCATTGCATTGTCAGGTCAAGCATTCAATTGATCTAACCCCCAGTGCACCTCTACCCAATGGGCCAGTCTATCGCCGCTCTCTGATGGAAAATGAGGAAATCAAGTGACAAATCCAAGAGTTGCTTCAAAAGGGGCACATTCAACCCAACTCTTCACCTTGTGGGAGACCAATTGTACGCGTGCAAAATAAAGATGGGACTTGGCGACTCTGCGTTGATGATAAGGCCCTAAACAAAATCACAATCAAGAACTGGTACCCAATTCCCTGAATTGATGACCTTCTTGACCAGCTCAAGGGAGCCAAGTTTTTCAGTAATATTAACCTGAAGTCTGGCTTCTACCAGCCCCCAATAGAACAAACTGATGTATGGAAGACTACTTTCAAGTCCAAAGAAGGTCTTTTCGAATGGCTAGTCATGCCCCTTGGTTTGACAAATGCTCCAACAACTTTTATGAGAATGATGGACGATATATTGTGGCCTTTCACCAATTATTTTGTGGTGGTATATCTGGATGATATCCTCATCTTCGACAAGATTTGGGCAGAACACTTGCAACATATTCAATAGGTCCTTCACACTCTGTGACAACACAAGCTATATGCTAACTTGGAAAAATTCTCCTTCGGTATGAACAGTGTCCAATACCTAGGCTACATTGTTGATGAGCATGGTGTGCATGTGGATCCATCTAAGTTCCAAGTCATTTGTGACTGGCCAACCTCGACCACACTAATTGAGCTTCGAAGTTTCTTAGTACTTGCCAACTTCTATCGCAGGTTTGTGTTGGGATTCTCCCATATTGCATGGGCCCTCAACCAAGTGACCAAAGGTGGTGGCAAGGAAAAGTTCGTGTGGGAAATGTCACAACAACAAGTGTTCGATGATCTAAAAATTTGCTTGTGCTCAGCTCCAGTACTCTCCTTACCCGATCTGCAACAACCTTTTGAGATTGAGACCGATGCCTCAGACTATGCCATGGACACAATTCTCACTCAACACGTTCATCTAGTGGCATATCATAGTGAGACACTATCATATGTTGTCTGTAAGTACCCCACCTATGACAAAGAAATGCATTCCATTGTACAATGATGTTGGCAATGGAAGCACTACATTCTCAGGAAGGAGACAATCATCGACACTGATCACAAGCCTTTGCAGTTCATACAGACACAAGGAAAATTGTAGAACGACCACCATCAAAAGTGGTCCACATACTTGCAACAATTCCATATCAACATCAAATATAAGACAAGGAGCACCAATTGTGTCCCTGACTGCCTCAGTCGACCTCCAGTTGCAACCTTAACCACAGTCGTCCACTCCTGTGGCCATGAGGTATTTGAGTGGCCCCAATTCTACAAGAGCGATCTTGACTTCGCTACCACTTACCAAATGTTGGGCACAGGCGTGACTGTCACTGACTTTCATCTTAAGGACAAACTCTTATGCCATTTGGGCCACCTCTGTGTTCCTTCAAGCAAGCATGCAAAGCTGATTTAGGAAGCTCACTACAGTCAGATGGCAGGACATTTTGGCATGGAAAAGACAGTGGCAATACTACAAAAGCATTTCTATTGGTCAAAATTATGTCAGGAAGTCAACAAGCATATTAGGTATTGCACTGCCTACGCCATTGCTAAGCCAGGCACTAAGAAGCAAGGCCTGTACACCCCTCTACCTACTTCCGAAAATCCATTGGAATCCATCTTGATGGACTACATGTCAGACCTTCCTTCAACCAAGCAAAGAAATGATTGTGTTATTTTGGTGGTTGATTGGTTTTCTAAGATGGCCATCCTAACAACCTGCAAGAAGAATATCACAACGGAGACCATTGCCAAGCTCTTCTTTGAACTGGTATGGGTACACTTTGGGATACCATAAACCATCATATCATATCAAGACAACAAGTTTCTAAGCACATTCTGGTCCAGCCTTAGGTATTGTTGAACACCAAGCTCACTAAATCCACCGCCTTCCACCCCCAAACTAATGGACAAACATAGGTCGTCAACAAAATGATCGTGCATATCTTGCGCATGTACAACTACAAACATCTGCACACATGGGATGAGAGTTTCCCCTATGTTCAACACTGCTACAACAAACCCATCCCTAGCTCGACAGACCATAGTCCCTTTCAGGTGGGGTTGGGATTTCAACCATTGGGTCCCATTGATGTCGTGATGCCCCTTGCATCCACACAGGCAAAATCATCCCATGCTCAATCTAAGGTCGACAAAGCCATCAATTTTATTGAGCGGATTTAGCACATCCGACAACATGTCGATGATATTTTACAGAAAGCCAATGCTAAGTACAAACAACACCATGATCAATACTGGGTGTCGCACAAGTTTAAGGTGGGAGACAAGGCTTGGTTGCATTTGCAGAAAGAGCGTGTTACAGGACCCCATCAGAAGCTTCATCCACTTCACTATGGACCTCACACCATCACCAATGTTGTGGGTGACAATGCTTTTGAGCTAAATATTCCCCCCTTCCTTGTCCTGCACCCAGTGTTCAATGTGGACCTCCTTCGACCATACTTCCCACCATTATTAGACACATTAGAGATCACAGAGTAGTTGACACAGAAAAATATCAACCCTGACTACATGGAATAGGAAGCCATTTATAAGATCAACAACACTCATATTAAGGGCATTCGCCAATAGAGGATCCAACTTTATTGGGTTGTCAAAGCATGGCAACTCTTGCACCAAGGCAAGTGGCTCACTCGAGGCCAAGTTCAATAGAAGTTTCCCCATCTGATGGGGGCGCTCAACGCAATGGAGACCATTGCTTCATAAGGGGGGAGGACTGATCTAGGTGGATATCAGTGACCACCCACCTATTCCATTGGGTCAAAGAATGATTTCCATTTTGGCAGTTTTTTTTACAGTTTTTCGAGTCCCAAACTTCCAGGGCTGTTTTGAGGCCCTAAACGACGTCTTTTGGGCTTGACATTGCCTAGAATGTACCTAGAGGTAGATGATAGGTTGAACTAAATATGCATTCCTCGACTATACCTTTCCAATGGTGTATCGAGCGCCCTAAACAAAGATCGTATGCAAAAATTATGCCCTCGGGAATTTGACGTATCAACTACACCCATCGGGGCCCATAAACCTTTTGGCGTTTCATCTCCTAGGGTTAGGGTTTTGGATGTTTAGGGTTTTCTCATTTATGTTTTATGTTAAAAAGGTCTTTGGAGCCTCATTATACTCATCTTCTTCTGAATGAGCATAGTCGTCACATCTCTTCTCAGAGACAAGTTGCCACCATTCGAGCAAGTTTGTTTCATTTTGGATTTTTACAGTTTCAACAATTTGTCTTTATTATTAGAAGTCAAGTTTTACCGTATCTTTGTGTATTTCTTTGCTATAAATCTGTATTTCATTTCGTTCCATTTATAAATCTGGATCAAGTTCAAATTGCAAATTCAAGAATTCTAAAGACCTTGAGCAAGACAACATAGTTGGGAGGCTACTAGGCATATTATGGTGAGATGAATGTTTTATAGGTTTTTTGTACTATAATCAAGTTTGACTTGAACTTTTGTGTTTATTTGATGTAAAGATGATTGTTTTGATCGGGTTAAGGGAAAAATAACTAAGTGGTTTATTATGTGGTTTGTTGGGAAATTGATTATAAGTTGGCCTTGATGGTCACACTAGGGTTTGTGACTAGTGATTTAGTGTGTCTTATTTATAGATGCAAATTTGAGTGAGAAGGGTTCCATGTGATGTTAGTGTCTTGAGTGTCTTATGGAATGTCTTAGGTCATCTTGTAAGACAATTAAAAATGTTGAATAAGACAAAGTTGAAATGTCTTATTGATTGGGACACATGTTTGCATGGACAAGAGAAATATACAATCATTGATGTATTGTGTAGTTTGTACTAGTGAAGAGAATGGATTTAGAGTGGGATTTCCTTTTAGTTCTTAGGTTTAGCATTGTAAATGTGTCTCATATGTGACTAGTATGTGTTATAGTAATGTTTTTACTATGTTATGGTTTCTTGTTATCACATACATTTGACTAGTGCTTAATCTCAGGGAATGAACATGGTAAGTTATAAAGACAATACTAATGACTTAAGCTATGTTAGAGACATAACAAATGAAAGGGTTCATGCTACCACAAGCAATGTGAGGGAAGGAATGGAAAACCACCCAAGTACACACACATTACTAAGAAGGAGAAAGAAGAGAGTGGAGTCACCACTTGGGTTTATAACCAAATTAAGAAACCTTAGGGTAAGAATAGAGGGTACTATAAAAGGAGGGAAGGCCATTTTACTAATTATGATCTTAAGATATTATTAATGTTAACCTATGGTTGTAGATGATTATAGTAATTCACTTAGGTTTCATATCAATTTCTACCAACAAATTAGACAAGGAAAGGGAGTCAACTGAGTAGGGTTAATTAACCAACTATTCCTTTAATGAGTTAGAAATCCCAATGATGCTAGGAAATCAAAAGACAAATGAGAAATACAATTTAGCAAGCAAGAGATGCATGACAAGCAAACGATTCTCGGATAGGGTAGCAAGCAATATTAACTACTATGCAAGAAAGATAAAAATTAAACTATGAAATATAGATGAAGAGGTTAAACAATGAGTAATGAATTCAACCATCACGTAACTGATATAATAGCTAAAATTATGGCCTTTAGAAATAAGCAAGTTCTAAGTACCATGTTTAGAACTAGAACATGCAATGAAGTGATAATAAAGTCATTCATAAGTAGTAAGAGTAAGAGCGATTCCTACACTCACCCAAGAGGAGGATCTGGAAGTGTATGCATATGTTGGAATAAGATGAGTACCTAGATCATAGAAGTCAACAATTGTCCCTAAGCAAGGTAGGGATATTGACACCAACTCTTAGAGAAAGGATAAAGGACAAGTGCAAAGAAAAGTAGGGTACAGGTCCTAAAAAGGCAAGAGAAGAGAGGTGGCAATGCTAGTGTGGTCTTAGTAAAGGTAAGAGAAGAGAGGTTGTGACACAAGTACCAACCTAGTGAAGGCAAGAGAAGGGAGGCAAAAATGCTAGGGAGAACCTACATAAGAACAAAGAAGGGAGGTGATAATGTCATGGGAGACCTAGTGAAGGAAAAAGAATATGAATAAAGATACTTGGGTAGGCTTAAGGTAAGAGGAGAGAGACAAAAAATGCAAGGGGTGTGATCACAAAGATGATATTGTAGATGCAGTTTACATGATGAAACAATTGCACTCAATGCCTCGTAGGGACAATGTGATGGTTGATCCTTGTCAGGATGCAATCATCTTTAGTTGAGTCCTACATGAACAATGACTTAGGGGAAACCAACCATTTTAGAATTGACCGGGGAAGGAGAATAATCAAAGGGTGAGATAGAGGAAAAGGGGGTTGCTCGAATGGGATCTTGAATAACTATGAGGGGTAAAATTAAGAAGATGATGGAGGGTTGAGAATTATTGTAGTAGAAAACAACTGGGTTAAAAGTTGAAATCCCAAGCTAGCCCCACAAAGGCTCCATTTTGGATAGGGATTCATTTAACTCAAGTTGTCTTAGGTTACAATCAAGAAGTTGAGGACAAATGGAATCCTTGACTTGAGTGGATCTTGAGCAATCAGTGGGGGTGGGGGGAAATGAAGAATACAAAGAAAGGACAAGCACTAATATAGTATGAGAAAATTGACATTGACAACACAAGGGACAATTTTACCCCATAAAGGCCTCATTTGGGATGGGGCTTTATTCAACGCAAGTTATATAAGGCTATCATTATGAAGTTGAGAACAAAGATAAGCTTTTCCTAAGCATCCAAAGCATAGAGTTCATGCATGAGGAAGGAAGAGAAGACTTCCTCGAGTCGGTTGGTGCAAGTGGGGAGGTGAAGGAGTAGGGGATTCATGTGTGGTGCCCCTAAGGATGATCACCTATATTAGAAGAAAATAGGAATAAAATTAGATCAAGGATTTAGGTAGAGGCAAATCCGAGTAGCGGGCAACAATCCGTACAAGCGTAGTATAGTTCAGTACAATTATACAAAACAATTATGTACATTTGTATGGAATATCTTAGGGATGTACCTTCATATATGTGCAATCGTATTGACAGGTCGTACAAGTTGTACAACAATTTATTTTGTTTTAATGTTTTTCAAGCAGGTCGTACAACCTTAGTTTAGGGTGATTTTGGTAACCGTGCAAATGTTGGTTTTAAGTAGATTTGTAGGTTTCCTTGTAAGTTTTTTGAAGGAATGAAAAGTTGTTTTTCGAAGGAGTAATTACCTGTGTATGTGTGAAATTGTTTATGCTTCTGCTATTTGATTTCCAATTATTGTGTGGTTGATGTTATGGTTTGAAATTTAATTTAAGCATTAATTAAATTCAACAATCTACTTGTTTGAATGAGATCATAAGGAGTTTAGTCACCTAGGCTTGGATTTTTCACATAATCTACCATATTCAATCTTTTCAACTTGTCTTGTGGATACCTGGTTTGGGACATGAACATGCATTCATCCATTTGCCATATTTCCAATCCTAAACAATAATGAAGTCTGCCCAAATATTACATCTCATAGGGCTTGAACTTTGTGTACCTCACCTTTCAATTCATCAATCATCTTTATGTTTACATTGTAATGAGTAGAAAAA
>SNQJ01S0256550.1:0-12500 GCA_010110895.2 Picea sitchensis | reverse complement strand
TAATGGGGTATGGCATCCTTGTAATGCCCCTCAATTTACAGATTTAAACATTTAATTTATTGCTAGTTTATGACAAAATTGATATTGTGAAAGTTATTGGAAAAGACTTATGTGTAACTATGTCATCATATAAATTGATGAGAAGTATTTTTGTAAAAAAAAAAATTATTTATTTAATTAATAAGAGAAAAATTGATTAGAGAATCTAGTTACAAAAGAGTAAATCATTATTCCATGGGTGAGTGAAAAGGATAAAACTGCGAGAGTGAATTATTGTCCATGGGACAAATGGAACCCTACTCCCAAATGTGTGGGATGTGAGGGAACAAGCTAGCACAAAAGTAGGCCGAGAAGATTCCCTAGGATTAGGGATGAAGCCAACTTGAAAAGACCTGGGAAAAGCTATTAAAGACAAGTATGTTATGAGGAAGGACGTTGTTGAGTACTTGTGAAGAAATGAGTTTGATGGTTCTGTGAAGAACAAAATTCAAGGAAATCTGGGAAAGGTTATGCAGTTTTCAATCCCCATGGAATAATTATTTAGGCTTGGGGGTGAAAAGGACAAGTAGATTTGGTTGTATGTATCTATGGTTGGGAGGAACTGGTTCTCTACTCAGTTTGTTTCCTAGTTATTGAAGCAAGCTCATATATGTTCTCTTATTTTATTTATCTTTGTTTTGCTAATGATTGACCAAGATTAAAGTAGAGAATGGTTGCAAAATCTATAGCATTTGTTCATAACTAAATGCATATTGTGTTCTATTTATTATAGAAATGTTTGCAACAAGAATTATTAAGATGCCTGTAGAATGATAATTTCAATGGTTTGTCTATTACTTATCAGAATAGAAAAGAACATTTGTAGAGTGTTATCTCTATGAAAATTTTATTATTTAAGAACATTTGTAGAGTGTTATCTATGTGAAAAGTTTATTATTTATATATATTGGAGAGAGAAAGAAAAGAAATACACTAGTTTATCTTTTATTTTCAAATAGGTTTAATTGTTCGGAAGATGAAAATGTTCTTGGTTGGAAATACAAAGAACCCATCTTGCACACAATAAAGATATTGCAGACTTATTTATATGTGTTATACATTTCTGTATGTTCGTTTTTATGGAAGTGATTTAAAAACTATTTGCTCAAAAAGATATAAAAATGCACATTATATTGTGTGTGTTACAAGAAGTAAAGTGAAAGATTCCCTTAACCCTAAACTAAACCAGAACCCTAATGATGCATGCAAGACTCATAACCAGAAAAACCATTTCAATATGGGTGGAAATAAACAACATAAATATTATTAAAAGAAACACTTGTATGAAGCCTTTTGACCAAGACATCTTACACTTAAGCAATACAAATAAATATTGTGAATATTTTTATTATATATTCATGAAAGATTTATGCTACCAAAATGTTATAAACAGAGATCTGAACTGCAGGAGTAAGAACAAGAGTATATATATAAACATCACTAGCAAATTACAAAAAAAGTGTGTGAATTTAAGAGTATAATAATCATGGTGTGAGATTTAATCAATTCTATTTTGTCGATTCAACAAATTGAAATATAAAAGACAAACTTTAAACCATGGTGAAATTGTCTAAGATTCAAGTGTTGAACTCGTGACATTTTTAAAAGGGAAAGAAACGCTCTACAACTATAAGAAGTAAACGAATAAACCCTACGACCAGAGAGAGAATGGAGCATTTGGCCCTACGCTCAATCTAATTGAATCGATGCATTGAAAAAGAGATGAATAGTGGTCTTTGTTTCCCATGTCATAATTAAGTAATGATAGTATTCTCAGGGTGAGACAGTTAGGAGAGTAATGAAAACACAATGTGGCGTGGTTGAGATATCACTTCATTGAATTCCTTGAACCTTGCATTAGTATAAACCAAGTTTACAGATTGGTTAAACAAGTGGTTAACATTGTGTTAGCTAGAAACATTTAATATATGACGTTGATGTATGTATGTGTATTAACAAGTGGATATTGCTTGAAATTTAAATTATATGTAAATACCTTAGGAAGACCCTAAGGTCGAGAGCCATGGGTGGAACCAGATTACATATTAAATGAGGTTTTATTCTATAATGTCTGTGTATATTATATGGTTATATGGCTATCAATGAGGGTTTGTGGATTCGATCCACTAATACCCCACGATATAGTTATAGCATTAAATATATTTAAGCATAAAACATTTTAACATAAAGGATAGAAAGTTATAACCACAGCCAACTTTAATACAAGGTCTATGTATGGTTTGGTTTAAAGATTTGATTTCAAGAACCCATGTTGGAACATTGTGTGAACCCCAAGTCAATATAGAATTAGATAATGATAAAAGAATTACGTAAACAACATTAGATTTCTCTACCCTAAGGCATTATAGTTTGGTATTTCAAGACCACGCTTATTAATTATTATACGAGTTTAGGTAAGAAGAAGAAGAATATTACATGAACACGTAAATGGTGAACAGATCCTGAGTTTCTATACGAACACATGGTGAATGTGATCCAAACTTAATATGGTAAGTTATAATTACTTCAATAGAGAGAAGAATATCACTTTTATACCTGCAAAGAGAAGAAGTCCCATTTAATGGTGACTATTATAACCCTAAATTGCACTATACATGCATACCTGGCATCAGGCCATCTTACTTACTATTTTTTCCAAGCCAACATTGAACAACTCTTTTTAAAAACACTATTTTTTAATATGTACGCACCCTGCACCACTACTGCACGTGTATGTATGCTAGCTTCCCCACTACTGCCCACGTACATACGCTAGCTACACTATTAAATCCCGCGTATGCCCACAAAAGTTGCAAAAAATAAAAAGTTGCAAGGGATTCATTGAGATTACGGGCTATTGGGTAGTTTCCCAACTAATCCACCGCCTATAGCATGTCACCCAACCGAATAACCATCCTTTTGTCATATAAAAGGAGGTGTTGGGGTCTCATTCCAAGGAAAACCATAGCAACAATGAAACTCTGCCCATTTCACTTTCCCCCCTTGCCCCAAGAATTTGCAGCCACATTGTGAGTTTTGAGCCAGAATTCCTTATTCTTGTCTTTTTCCTTATTCATAATCCTATGCCCATTCTCTAGAGAGAAGTGTGAGAGAAGAAGAATACGTGGAACCAGTTGGAGCTTGGTGAATAGGAGCCTAGGACCGGTTTCGAGGAGCAGCCGTCAATCTCATTTTGTAAGTGACTTTGTGAGATTAATATAAAGAAGTACTTTTTTCGTCCCGTCATATGATGTGTTCAATCTTCATGTTTGATTTACATTTTGTTATGACATCTAACCCACTAATTCATATATAAGATGCATGTCTGTAGTTTCTTGTTTGTCTTTTAGTGAATGCAGGTCGGCCTTGGGAGGAGATTTGCAGTCGAGAAGCGACCGAACGCAAAAGGATCGACACTGGACGCGAAGTTTAAGGTAAGAATATCGGATCCTTATACTTTGTATTTTATGTATGAATGTGGGGTATTTTGGGGATAGTTGTTAAAATTAGGAAACTTTAGACAGTTAGCTCTGCCTGCACGATTGAACCCTAGTGTAGTCCATAGGGGAGTTTTCCCACTATAACAGAATTGTCGACCGTATTGGGGAACCTCTAGGGTTTTTAGGGGATGTTTTTGGGTGTTTTAATTGGTTTAATTACCTCTTTGAGTTCTTTGTAAGTTGTTGAGTCTTCAAGGGATTCTGGTCTTCCATACCAATACTCCCTGCCTGGTCAGCTTGACTGTTAGTTTTCTTTTTTTTGAGAAGTTACAGAGGTGTACGCGGCCTGCAGTGGGTCTGCACGCATACATATGTGCCCTACCTTTAGACATCCCACGTACATACGCAAGCTGCTTAAGTGTCAGTAGTGTGCCTGTGTCAGGAATCCTTTTTCTTAAGAAGAGGTAGTCATCCTCTTCCCTGATTGAATTCTGACTTATTATGGGTTTCTTGATTTAGTATTGGTCTATGTAGTTACAGTCTTTAAGTCTAGGTTTGACATCAGTTCCTTTATCTTTCAAGATTGCTTGTGTTTTCGTTGAAAGGGTTTTGGATGAGTCTGTGAGTCTTTTATGTTTTAGCCTTTGTGGTTCCTTCAGTGACTCCCTGCAATCCGCAATAGACCAGAAGTCAGTTTCTTTAGTCTTGCCTTGTCTGCACTTTTCCCTTTTGCTTGCTTTAGAAGAAAAGAAAAGAATTCATTTTCAAGTTTCTTATTTTGAAGCATAAAATAAAATAAAAATATTTCATTTCTTGTTTGGTTAAGTAGTTAGGTTAGTTGTTTTTATTTATCAGGAAGAAGAGTGATTTCTTAAGTTCTTTACTGAATACTTAGGACTTTAAGTAGCTCTTAGTCGAGCGAAATCGAGTTTTAGGTTTTTTTTGTTAAAATATCTTGGAAAGGAAGTTAGTTAGAAAAGTTGGTTAAAGAGTTTTCAATTTGCAAATATTTTGAAAAAGAAGTAATTTTGTCTCCAACATTTTTTCTTCTCTTTCGTCTCTTTACAAACACCACCAGTTTCATTTCCGTTCCTTTGACTTAAGATAAACCACTTAAAATTAATCAAACTTTATGTTTGTAGGGTCCATTAACTAGACTAAGCTAGAGCCTTGATTTAGGTTGGAGAGGAAACTCGTCAAGGCTACAAAAAAAACATATGAGTCTGTGTTAGGTAGTGTAGAAGTCCAGTAACATGGAAAATATCTGGGACCCCCCTCTAACACAGGGGTTAAACACGAGTTCATGTGCGAAAAGGTAGCGGAGATAACCCCTCTAAAGTCAGACTAAGCGTAGTGGGGAACACATATAGACAACTTATCTTGGGATTCCGTTGATCACATTTTCCACGGAGCTTCGTGGGTCTCGAATCCATTCGAGGTCCTCAGTCGTCTTTCGAAACACTTGCTTTCGATACCCTCAATAGGATTCGGGCTTAATACCCTGCTCATTGCGGTCCACCCGAATGTCGACTGTACCCGCCTGGTAATTGTTCACGAGCTAGCAGCCTAGTTGCCTTTTTTTTTTAGGGACTTACACAGGTGACAGCGGGGGTATACCGCAGTACCTAAGATAGACATCGGACCACGCTTTGCAAAGTATAATCAGAGGGTGATTCTGTGTTCGAGTTGCACTTGCACCGGTAAGTTGCTCTAGTGTTGGTTGATGTAACTGTTCTTCCAACTAGTTATAGTGGTTTTCTTGCCATATCTCATAAGAACTTTTCTAGTATATGTTTTGGTCTTCAGCGTTAGAAAATCCTTAGTGTGTCATTGATTTTCTCACAGTGGAAGATCAAGAGCTCCATTGGTCACAAAGGCTTTTGGGCCTACCCCTGGTTAACTAGGAGGCACCACCACCACCGCGAAGGTGAACACTTGACCAAGAAGGGTCATTTGAGGTGACCAGGCCACAGGAAACTGTACCCGATCCAACTCCGAGAGGAGAACACTTGTATCTGAAAAAACCGATTATTTCTGACCTTGGAGCGAAAGCTCTTGGTCCGTACAACCCTCCGATCACTAACTTGTTGGTGCTACTTTTGATACAGCTTTCCCCTCCAAGGGTAACACATCACAAGCATCAAATAGTCCTCCAAGTAGTGATGGAAGCAAATGTTGCTACTTCGTCAGGGAGTCCTCATACTCCCTCGACGGCTGCCACTACTAGGGGCATTCTGCCTCCTAACTCACCTTCGCAGGTCTGGGCCACTATGGTCTCGACCGCCTCTACCTCGGGCAGTGGTCTGATTTCGTCTATGGCAGCGATCACTGCACCTTTCACGTAGAGTGCGAAAGGCCCTTTGTTTTCATACGGGATGTCTCGTTTTGATACGAACTCGGTCCTCACCTACTCCACCCTACAGAACATGGGTCTGGGGGCAAGGAGCTCAAACGCTCCTCTGCAAGGGTCCATGGGGGGCACCTCAGCCCCCTATAACACTTTCCCTTACAGAAGGGGTCATATACCTCCGTCATCCCCCTCGCTCGACGGTGCTTCTCAACAACCCACCTGGTTGAACATGAACTACAACTCATTTGAAGCAGGTAGTCAAGGACCTTCTTCCAGTACCACACCGGTGGGTTCTTTATCGTTCTATTTGTTCGGCACATTTGGTAACAATTCATTATCGTCAGTTGTCGTCTCGGTCAAGGGAAACCTTGGTTTTGGATCACAAAATTCTGCGCAGGGCACTATTCCTGCATAGGAGGCACACACTTCTCAAGGACCTTGGAATCTATGGCAAGGATCAGTTCCCTCGTCATGGATGTCGACTGGGGGCAACCCCTTCCATGGTCAATGGAACCCTGGCTCAGTACCTATGCCCGTCGAATCGACAGGGGGCAACCCTTTCCAGAACCTTTAGAACACAACATTAGGAGCAATCCCTTCCCATCCCTTAACATCCTATTACGGGATTCAGCCGATGACATCTCAACAAGCGCAATATCTGAATTCTAGCCTAGGCCATGGTTTTTACCAGAACTCATGCCAGTAGCCTAACTTTTATTGGCAACCTGGTGCCAGCCAAAACCTAGGCCCCTATCCTCCTGTACATATTCAACAACCTAAGCTATCGTTTCTGGAAACTTTGCATTCGCCAGACTTGTCAAGATTATTAAATGACCCAATCTATCATGATCCACATTGGTCTCCTATGCCGACCAAGTTACCCTCGGACATTCCAAAGTTCGAGGGAAAACCTAATCAATATCTAGGTGATCATGTGACTACCTTTCACCTATGGTACTTGTCCAACTCATTGAAAGATGACTCTGTACAGTTGCGTCTGTTTCAACGCACTCTCATCGGGAGTGTCGCGAAATGGTACATCGATCTCGATCACTCAAGATACTCTACTTTTGATGAGTTGGAAATGGTTTTCTTAAACCATTTTCAATTACCTATGAGATACGATGTCGGCACTGAATTGTTGGCCAACTTTGAGCAGATAAAGGTGGACCATATCTCTGATCACATCAGAGAATGGAGACACTGAAAGAGTTTGATAAAGGTACCAATCCCACCAACTTTCTTGCTGGAGTGGTTCATCAAGTATTTGGTCCCTCAGTTATCCAAAGACGTAGCAACATCGGGTTCTTTTCAGAAGAAGAAGCGATAATGAGAGCTCAATAGCTAGAGTTGATTCACTCTCAGTCTGGTTTACTTTACGAAATTTTTCTAGATGCACTGAGGTTTATACTTGATAAGACCAGAAAGAAGTCTAGACCACATGCCAATGGCATTCTCAGTTCAGCACAAGCGAAGCCCGTTGTTCAGTTGTCAAACAAATTGAAGCAATTGTCGATATAGCAAACAACGGCCAGCCAAACCTCTAGTTTGGCTGCTCCCCCTACTCAGACGCCGGATGTACACAGTTTGCAATCGATGAACCCGAAGGCCAACCAGCAGGTCGACGGGAAAAAGAAATAGTGAAAGAAGGGTAAGGGGGATAAGAAACCCACCAATAATGTTGGTGGGGGAAACACAGAGAGAAAGAAGTCGAAGTATCTTTGTAACCTTTGCACGAAAGACCACCCGACTCACATGTTCCCTCAACTCGCGGAAGCCCAAAATTTATTGGTGTAGCAGCAGCCTGCAATGTTAACGAACCCATTTCCTCATGGGAAAAATTTAACTCAAGCCTCTGCGAACGCGGATGGGGGAAGTCAGGGACCCCCTTCGTCATCTAGTAATTCCTCGACCTCAAATGTTTATATGTTTAAAGGTGAAGCTCACATAGCTACTAGGGCACATGATTACAGAATGCCAAGTACTATTGAAAAGGGTAAAGAAACCAAAAACTCGTATGTTCCTCTCCAGATCGAGAGAACGATGGGCGAAATAATGACACGCATCCTGAAAGGAGCATTCAAGAAGGCTTTGCATAATCCAAATGCGAGGGCCACCCAGAACTACTCTTTGGTGGAGGATTTTTCACAAACCCCTTGTGCGATGTCTGGTTTGGAGGTCCTCCAAAACTTCCTTTCACAGAGAAAGGCTCTACTAGCTACCTTAGGATCCGTCGAGAAATGTAATCTAGGAACTATCATGCTTGATACAACCGACTTGAAGCCTCATCTCCCATATCACATCGTGTTTCAAATAGTAGTGGCTTACACCACGAAAACTTTTACCCGAAATATTTTTCGTACGGTGGTTGATAAGGGCGCCTTGACATGCGTGATTTCATTGGCATGTTGGAAGGCCATTGGCCAACCCATTTTATCTCCTTCACCTACTCTTTTTACGGATTTCAACAGTCATTCTTTCATACCACATGGAATCATCCCTTTTTTCCCCGTGTAGTTAGGAGGGAAGACCATGTGCGTCAAAATTGAAGTGGTTGATGCGCCTCTCAAATATAACCTTCTTTTAGGAAGGAGTTGGACATATTCCATGCATGCAGTGGTTGCAACATTTTTTTGGGTCTTGTTGTTTCCACACGAGGGCCGAATCATGACCATTGATCAATTGTCCTTCTCTAAGCTTGACCCTTCATCAGGGGCATCCACGGTCCCGATGATTGATAACCCACAGCCCGACGTCATCAATGTGGGGGTTGGTTTGTGCCCACCTCTCATGGGTACTTTCGATTACCCTCCTCCCTTCGGCGATGTCAAGATGATATCAGTTGTCCCCGACCAGCCTAAGGCTGAAATATTTCAAGTGTCGTTGTTTCGCATGACTTACTTTAATGATCTGTGGACTCTTCCTTCCCCATCGGCCACGATGGAAGGGACAAGGCATCACCGCATGGCCATGCCTTTGTCCACGGCAGAGGTTGTGTACTCTATAGTCTAGCAAGATTACATCGATTTTGATCTGACTCCCGCATAGGAGTTAGATTCAGTTTTCGAGCCTACTTGGGCTCAAGGTTTGCTCGCCACTACCAATTCCTTAGACTTGGTCTTGCCCTCTAACAAGGTGATTATAGAGGCATTGACTAGTCCAGACAAACCCTGGGATGATCTCCATCATAGATCTTATTTTCTCCCAGAGCTAGGAAGAATTGAGGCAGGTGAATTTGTGTTGACTATGACTGGAGATAGGTCTTGTCCTATTAATCCTCTAGTTATGCACGCAGTTTACGCCGAGGGTAATATGGAAACAATCACTAAAACGATACCTATCAACATCTCCAGAACCACTGGCATCGTGGAGAATGTCTTCGTCGGAGCAGACTGCTCCCCCAAGGAGATTCAAATCTATATAAATTTATTTAAATAATTTTGTGATGTTTTTGTCTGGTCTTACGAGAAAATGTCAGGCATTGATCCAAGAATCATCGAACATGAAATAATGAATTACCCTAAAGCCAAGTCTGTCCGGTAGAAGCTTCGTCCGGTTAATCCTCGGAAAGCAGCAGCTATCAAGGCTGAAGTAGAGAAACTACTCAAAGTTGGTTTCATCTACCCCATCCAGTTGACTCAATGGGTGCCAAATCTTGTTCTGGCCAACAAAAAGCAGGGAACGATTCGTGTATGTACGAACTTTCATGATTTGAACAAGGCATGTCCAAAGGATAATTTATCCACCCCATTCATTGACCAGATTTTCGATGAATGCGCAGGTTGTGAGGTCTTCTCTTTCATGGATGGTTTTTCGAGATACAATCAGATACAGATTAAGCCCGAGGAGCAGCATAAAACAGCTTTTATCTGTCCATGGGGTACATTTTCTTATCGGAAGATGAATTTTGGCCTCAAAAATGTTGGAGCCACCTTTCAGTGAGCCATGTCTTTTGCTTTCCATGATCTCAAACACATAGTCAAGGCTTATCTCGATGATTTAGCATCACGATCTCGAAAGAGAGCTTATCATCCCACGCACCTCCGACTTATCTTTGAGTGATGTCGCTACTATAGAATTCGCTTGAATACAAAGAAATGCAGTTTTTGTGTGACATCGAGTCATTTTTTAGGTTTTATAGTTTCGACAACAGGGATCATGGTCTATCCTCTAAAGGTTGAGGTGATAGTTCAATTGCCTCCCCCGTGCACACTCCCTCAGCTTCAGAGTTTACAGGGAAAGGCTAACTTTCTTTGGCATTTTATTGCAAACTATGTCGAGATCACCAAAGGGTTTATGTGTTTACTAAAGAAGGGAGTCCATTTCCATTGGGATGAATCTTCTCAATGCTCTTTTGAAGTGTTGAAGCGTGCCCTCACATCTTCCCCTCTCCTTCGGCCACCCAACTATAATAAAGACTTCTTATTGTATTTGGTCGTGGCAGAGTCGACCATCGGTATGGTCTTTGTTCAGGAGGATGATTTGCTTGAAGAACACGTCATTTATTACCTGAGCCGAGGTCTGGTTGGACCAGAACTCAACTACTCCCATGTTGAGAAACTTGTGTTGGCAGCAATACATGTTGTCCAGAGATTCCGTCATTGTATCTTGTTTCACAAGACCACCGTCATTGTCGTTGTGAATCCATTCCAATATGTGTTGACACGACGTGTAATCGGTGGAAAGATCAGTAGATGGATTGTTATCCTCCAGGAATTTGACATAGATTTTGTTTTCGCGAAATCTAAAAAGTCGATGGTCTTTGCGAAACTTATCTCGAAACTTTCGGTCGAGTCAGGTGATGTTACGCCTGAAGAATCACCAATTAAGGGAGATCTTTTTCTGATTTCATATTTGGACCCCTGGTATGGAGATATACTAGTCTATCTGTAGACTTTGAAGTTCCATGCCTCTGCTTCTCGAGATGAACGTCGATGTATACGCCATCAGGCAAAAAACTATCTCATACTCGAGGACACTTTGTATCGTCGAGGTGTAGATTGCATTCTTCGTTGATGCCTCACTCATGAAGAAGGGGAACTCATGCTTAACAACTACCACACTGGATCATGTGGTGGTCATTTGTCTTGGTTGGAAATAGCCCAAAATATTATACGAGTTGGTTACTTTTGGTCGACATTAATCAAGGATTGCATTGAATTGGTCAAGAAGTGCCACCTGTGTCAGATATTCTCTTGGAAGATGAGGGCACACCCTGCTCCCATGTTTCCCATCATTACAGTTGGCCCCTTCATTAAGTGGGAGATTGATTATACTACATGCCACCCCCCTTCAGCCAGGGGGCACCGTTATATCATCGTAGCAGTAGACTACTTCACCAAGTGGGTCGAAGCTATGCCAACGTTCAAAGATGATGGCGAGACAGCAACTCTCTTTTTGTTTAATCAGGTAATAGCAAGGTTCAACGTCCCGAAAGAGATTTCCACTGACCATGGTAGTCACTTTCAAAACAAAATGATGTATGAGTTAATGTCAAAGCTAGGGTTGAGGCAAGAACACTCATCACCTTATTACCCACAAGTGAATGGTCAGGTAGAAGTTATGAATAAGTCTCTCAAGACAATTCTACAGTGAACAATCAATTCGGCCAAGTCAAATTGCCATTTGATGTTGTACTCGACATTGTGGGCCTACCGAATGTCTATAAATACTGCCACTAGTTTCTCACCTTTTCAATTCGTTTACGGGTTGGAAGTAGTCTTGCCTATAGAATGTCAGATCTCATCTCTTAAGTTGGCAGTATAGTTATTGCCAGACACTTCACCGCTTGAGGAACGCTTATTATATCTCGAGCAGCTTGAGGAGAAACGATGTGATGCAGCCTTGGATAACGAAGCTCACAAGCAAAGAGTCAAGTGCCAGTATGATTGGTCCGTTCATCCTTGGATTTTCTCCGAAGGAGACCTTGTCCTGGTCTATGACCAAGATAAGGATCCCCTGGGGGCAGGCAAGTTCAAACCCATGTGGTTCGGACCATTCATCATGAAGGAGGTATTAAATAAGGGTGCTTATCGTCTAGTTGATTTTGAAAGGAATGCTTTAGCGAAGCCTAGAAATGGGCTACATCTCAAAAAGTATTACTCGTAGGTGGGTTTCCTTGGGTGACTTCTTTTATGTATGTATAGTTCTTATACAGTTTTGTTTTGTCCTTTTTGTTTTATGGACATGTCGTTTTAATGTCATATTTTTTACTATGGCAGATGTCAAGTGAATCAGAAGTGTTTTTTGGGTTCGTGAATGGCACTAGTCGACACACTCGGAGGCTTGCTTCCGCAGCTTCGGTGATCTTCACACCTCAAGGCCAGTTGCTATCTTCTGTAGGTATCTATTTAGGTGACGCCACAAACAATGTCTCATAATACAGTGTAGTAATAGAGTTACTTTGTGACACCTTGTCGCATGGTATCTCTTACCTTCGGGTATACTTAGATGTACAATTGGTTGTGTCCCAATTAAACAAGGTTTACTATGTTTATGATCCTACTCTACATCAACAATTCCTTAGGGTACGTCTCTTAGAACATTATTTTGATTACATTACGTATATCCATGTTCCTAGGAGATTGAATCAAATGAAAAATACTCTATTTAATCAAGTATTAGATTGGCATATTGCACACACGTAAGAAAAATCACACACATACACATGT
>SNQJ01S0256549.1:0-12500 GCA_010110895.2 Picea sitchensis | reverse complement strand
AGCTTGCTAAGTCACCCCATAAATCACCCCAACAATGGTCAAGTGGATTAGTGTAAGATCCAAGCATTTATCAGAAATGACAGGAACCTAATGCATATATAAGAAGGTTATAATGATCAAACATGACACATAGCATGATACCTTGGACCAATTACCTCATGGAGCAAGAGTCCTCTCTGATGCAAGTCCAAGCCGATGGTGATGGAAGCTACTGCTGCTGACAGGACAAGTTTGGTGAAGAAGAGGAAGGATGGGCCCTCCAGGGCCATGCTCAGGTCAATCCTGCTCTTGGTACTCCATGTCTAGGACCTGTGGGCCTCGAGATATGATCTCCTAGCTATCCCTAGATATCGGGGATAATAGTCTGCACTCTTGCAGAGTCTTTGCGCACTAAAGTGTTATCTCTTCTGAGCTTCTACAAAATACTCAGACCCCCTAAGGAAATAAATCCTTCTTCTTTCTCCCTCAGACGGAGAATTGGGATGCCCTCCTGACTATGCTTCCCTCAAGCAACCTCTTGTTGAATATGCAGAGTGTTCAACAACCCTACTAAGATCCCTTAGTGGATTGTTCCTCCAAAATACAGAACTCAACCGAGTTCTCTTCTTGTGNGCCTGTCTGCACACTGTCTCAATGCCCTCCTAGCAGAGTTATACATAACTCACAACAGAGTTCTTCTATGCACTCCTTGCACCTGCTCAATGCCCACTTGGTAGAGCTTCACAAAACTCCTTAGAGTTTCTGTATGCAACTGTGTTCTCCCTACACAACCTTGCCTCCTGAGGTATTCAACAACCTCACAAGTCTTTCTTCCAAGTTGTTGATTTCAGCTTCTGTGCCCACTTGACATGCCTCTGTCTGACTCCGCAGAGTTCAGAAATGCACCCTCTAGGCGAAACTATCAGAACCCGCAACGTTCTGTCACACCTTCTTGGAGTGAACCCTCAAAGACCTCTTAAGCTTGAAGCCAAAACAACTCCTGCAAATGCATAAACATAGCATACATTCATAGCATATAAAGAACACTCACAGGCATTCGTTCAACACAAAAGTGTGCAGGAAAAACTGTTGTTTATATATTAAATGGAAAATGCCTGTTTGTACAAGGTGTTCCTTAGCACGACCTGTAACAAGGTCTCGACTCCTTATTTTTTGCTCTCTACTCACAGACTCTCTACTCATTCTACTCACTCCCAAAATGAGATCGAAATTGATCTTTTACATGAGGGGGCTCTTAGAGATCTTCCCTCCAACCTACCTACCCTATTCAATTACATTGAATGGGTTGTCTAGTCCACCATCCAGATCTAGATCTTAGCCTTACAAACATTAAAGGCCTACCTACCCTGATGCCTGCACAAAGGCATGAATCCATGGCTCAACAACCTACAACATTAATTACATTGAAATTCAAAGATGAAGATGAAGGTTGTGCCTCTCTTCATCCTTGAATGCATGCGTGCTGACGTGGCTGACTGACTGGCTGGATGATGTGGAGAGATGCTCCTGCATCATACTCCTCAGATACAAAATTCACGAGCTCCTGCTCATGAGCTTCCCATATTAGCTATGGAAATCCTCCTGGATCCCAAATCATCCTCTGGAGCTGTTCATCCGCTCCATCTCCCTGCTACTACTACTACTTCTGCTGCTGCCTTTCTGCCCAACTTCTCCTTGCTGGAAGTTTCTACTGACTCTACCATCAGCCTTCTGATGTCTTCTATCACCTCATCTAGTGGTTGAATTGGCTGGACCTGTTTATGCAATCTCCTCGGCTGTAAAAATTTTCATCACATGAGTAGATCATCATGATCTCCCATGCCTTCTTCACCAGCTTCCAACTTCACCTGTTGGATGTGCATGCTCTACACTATTACCCTTCTCTCTAGGGCTTTAATCTGTTCATACAGATCAACAAAGC
Source organism: Picea sitchensis (assembly GCA_010110895.2). Classification (NCBI taxonomy): domain Eukaryota; kingdom Viridiplantae; phylum Streptophyta; class Pinopsida; order Pinales; family Pinaceae; genus Picea; species Picea sitchensis. Next base: position 10,579 of record SNQJ01S0256549.1, on the reverse strand, counting down.
TAATGTTGTTTGCCTCTTCCTCTTCTTCTTCTGCAAACTCCCAGGTTGTAGTCCTTTCAGTCTCCTGGCTGAAAATATTGAGCCATTCCTCAGAATGCTCATCATCCTCTTCTACTTCTTCAACTGTTAGCTTCAGTGCTGCAGCTTTCTCAGCTTCCTGGCTTAAAGAATTGAGACATTCCTTAGAATGCTCATCTTCTTCTTCTTCTTCTTCTACTGTCAGCTTCAGTGCTGCAGCTTCCTTAGCTTCCTGGCTGAAAGAATTGAGACACTCCTCAGAATGCTCATCTTCTTCTTCGTTTGCATGGCCATCTTCCAAAGTCTACTCCAATTCTTCTTCCCTAACAGTCTAAACTGGCTGTCCTTCTTCTGCTGTTGCTGCATCTACAACATAGATTTCTGCCTCCTCTTGGGCAAATGGTAGGAATATTTCGATTCCCCCAATCATTAGAAGATTTCTCATATCTTCCTCCTTTGTCAGCTGCACCTGCTGATCCAACCTCACCTCTTAGTTTATGAGATTCTCATATAGTCTTATCTATTCATCCCTGCCCACCTGGCAATATGGGATTTTCCTGCTGCCCTCCTGGTAGACTATGAGATCAATCGATCCCATATTCATCAACACCCCTTGCTGAATTGAACTCACCTCCGAGTCCATGAGACTTTCAGATAGTCTCGTATTCTTATCTCTGTCCACCTGGCAATTTGAGATGCTTCCACTGCCCTCCTGGCAGTCTTTGAGATCCCGCAGCGACCTCATTTCATTGCCCAAATAGCAATGTGAAATTCCTTGGCTGTCTTCCTAACAGTCCATGAGATCTTCAGCTGATCTCAATTCCTTGCCCACCTAGCAACTTGGAACTTCCTCTCTGCCCTCCTGGCAGTTCCTGAGATCTTCAGCTGATCCCATTTTATTCTCTACCTTGAGAATTTTCCCACTCTTTGGTTCACATATCTGACCCATCTCCTCAGGACCGTCGAATTTTTCAGCATGCCTCAACCATCCTCTTAACAACCTATGCTGTCTTCTAGCCATCAACTCCTTGACTAGCCATTTTACCTTCGGCTTCCTCGTGGGCCATTCATATACCCATCTTGACCTGGTATTCTGCTGCATCTGCAGTTTAAGATTTTCCATTCTTGACCTGATGTCGGCAAGTTCTTTCCCCCTTTTAGCTATGCTCATTAGCTCTCGGCTTTTCCTTTCAGCATACCTATGGCCTTCAGTAGCCATGTTGCTGTCCCTGTCTGCCCTCCTAGCAAATCTGCTGTTTTCACTCTGCAAACCTGAGTGTCTCAGCTTCTCCTATAGTCCTCCTGACTGCCTATGGACTGTTGCCTACCTGCAAAACAAATCCTTACAGAGTTTCAACACTCTATCTTCTTCCTGCTCCTTCTATCTCTGCAGTGTACAGACAGAATCTGCGCTCTGATACCAGTTGATGTAGTGTATCAAAGTGCTCTTTATCTCTTATGCCTCCCTCACCTGAAATATATAGACAAAAATCAGGCTCTGATACCACTTGATGTAGTGTATCAAAGTTCTCTTTATCTCTTATGCCTCCCTCGCCTGAAATATACAGACAAGAATAAGGATATGATACCAAAAACTGATGCAGACACACCCTCTCTGCCTCGACAGAGTCTCTGCATTGACCTCCCGATCTTTAAGGATCATTCGTCTATCTTCTTGAGCCAAAGTGGCTCTTGCTATTCCCACCAGAATCTTTGTTAAAAATCCGATCCACAGGTCCTTCCTTTTACTTCATGGCCCGAATGCAACCGCGAACAATTTCCCACAAGAAATGTGAATTCGGCCTTGGGATTTTCCTAATTCCCAATGACAACGATTCCCTGAATGCTGAATCTAGGAAATGCTTCAACTTCCGCTAGTCCCCTGGGCTAGACTTTTGGGTCCATACGACCTCCCTTTTATATGACCGCAGTCCTATCTCCTTTCGGGATTTCGGGTCTTTGGATGTCGAAATGTATTGGACCTCTTGTCCTCACGATCCCCAATCTTCTGAATCCCGATATGATTTAACTAGGAACCCCTTTTCGACGTAAACACGATCAATGGTCATGATAGTCTACTAAACCAACGGCTTCGGATCTCCCTCGGGACTTCGGGGTTTCAAGTGCCGAAATGCATTTGTCCTTGATTCTTCCGATCTCTCGAATTCCGATCTTCCGATATGACTTCAATCATCATTAGCCCCTAGGATATATTCTATCCCCTATGACCACCATCTCATAGGACCACGACTCTATGTCCTTTGGGACTTAACCTTGCAATAGCCCCTTCTTGCCTTATCCTCGTCTGGCTACTCTTTAGTCCATGTGACTAGTCCTCATAAGACCGTAGTCTTATCTCTTTTGGGATTTCCTTATTCAAAAGTCCGATCTCCTATCCCCTGGACTCCCAAAATACCGACTCCCAAAAATCCGATATCCCAAATGGTGAAATCCTAATCTCCTGTCTTCAGGATTCGCGAAATGTCGAATCCTGATTTCCTGAAATGCCTTTCCTTTCGGGGTTTTTCCCGAAAACCTCAATTATTGCCACGCGTCCTCCTATGATGGACGGTTCTCGTTGCTTCGCGGTTTTGGGGTTTTCGATGCCGAAATGCTCCGACTTCTTGTCCTCGGAACTCTCAAAACGCCAAATTTCGAAATTCCAATGGACTCTCCCCTTTTGGGAATTTTCCCGAAGGTCTCGATTTCTGCCACTCGTCCCAATCGATGGATGGCTCAGGTCTATCTCGGGGTTTTCATCCTGGAGATTCCCGATCCCCTGTCCTCGAGACTTCCGAAATCCCGAGTCTCCGCCACGTGTCCTCCAACCGATGGACAGTCCAGATCAAATCTCGGGACTTCGCCAGATGTGAAGTCAAAAGCGCTCACCTATGTGAGTCCTGGTGTCAGGATATCCGAATTGGATGATTACGTGACACGCGTCCTTCCTCAGACTGATGGCTTAGATCAAATTCATTGTTTCAAGACTTTTGATGTCGAGTGTCCCGACTTCTCGTACTCTAGACCTCCGATATCCCAATTTCTGATATCCCAATGTCACTCCTCTCATCGGGACTTTCACCTCGGTTGCTCGTGAAGGTTTAACCCTCACGCAAATCTCGATAGATCTGACAGCTGTCAGGTTCTTCGGATAAGATCTGATGATTCAGACCTTATCTGCCCTGGGCACTTCTCCTGCTCCTTGCTGGACGTAGGAAAACTTCAGCGGTCTAGATCTTCTGACTGGATCTGATGACGACTATGCTCCTCTCGAGATTTAGCTCTTTTCTTCCTAGATTTGGGAGAATTTCAAATTCTCAAAGGCCTCGACCTTTTCTCCATTTCTGCGAGCTCCACAATTGTGAGTCCTCACCTGCGCTCTCAACACGCTGTTCCTCCTGAGATTCTTCTCTCGAATCCTCAAAGGATTTTGATGTCTGCACTCCTACAGAGTCTTCACGCACTAAAGTGTTATCTCTTCTGAGCTTCTACAAAATACTCAGACCCCCTAAGATAATAAATCCTTCTTCTTTCTCCCTCAGACGGAGAATTGGGATGCCCTCCTGACTATCCTTCCCTCAAGCAACCTCTTGCTGAATATGCAGGGTGTTCAACAACCCTACTAAGATCCCTCAGTGGACTCTTCCTCCAAAATATAGAACTCAACCGATTTCTCTTCTTGTGCCTGTCTGCACACTGTCTCAATGCCCTCCTGGCAGAGTTATACAGAACTCACAACATAGTTCTTCTGTGCACTCCTTGCACCTGCTCAATGCCCACCTGGCAGAGCTTCACAAAACTCCTTAGAGTTTCTGTATGCAACTGTGTTCTCCCTACACAACCTTGCCTCCTGAGGTATTCAACAACCTCACAAGTCTTTCTTCCGAGTTTTTGATTTCAGCTTCTGTGCCCACCTGGCACGCCTCTGTCTGACTTCGCAGAGTTTAGAAATGCACCCTCTAGGCATGGCTATCAGAACCCGCAACGTTCTGTCACACCCTCCTAGTGTGAAGCCTCCAAGACCTCTCAATCTTGAATCCAAAACAACTCCTGCAAATGCATAAACATAACATACATTCACAGCATATAAAGAGCACTCACAGACATTCATTCAACACAAAAGTGTGTAGGAAAAACTGTTGTTTATATATTAAATGGAAAATGTCTATTTGTACAAGGTGTTCCTGAGCACGACCTGTAACAAGGTCTCGGCTCCTTCTTTCCTACTCTCTACTCACATACTCTCAGCTCATTCTACTCACTCCTTCCAAAATGAGATCGAAATTGATCTTTTACATGAGGGGGATCTTAGAGCTCTTCCCTCCAACCTACCTACCCTATTCAATTACGTTGAATGGGCTGTCTAGTCCACCATCCAGATCTAGATCTCAGCCTTACAAACATTAAAGGCCTACCTACTCTAATGCCTGCACAAAGGCACGGATCCATGGCTCAACAACCTACAACATTAATTACATTCAAATTCAAAGATGAAGATGAAGGCTGTGCCTCTCTTCATCCTTGAATGGATGCGCGCTGACATGGCTGGCTGATGTGGAGAGATGCTCCTGCATCACTATTCTAAGGGGAGTTACTAGTCTTTCCAACTCATCAGCTCCACCTTCTCACACCCCTGTGAGTACCACTATCTTAGGATCAACTTTGCTTGGTTCCACCTTACTTGGGTCCAATTCCCAAGGTCCACCATCCATTCGCTCTCCTTTACATGGAAGCAGGGGGCCAACTTCCTCTCAAGGGGGAAGTACCAACCCACCTAGCGCCCTTCAAGGGTCAGGTTCACAAACCACTCACACCATGGCTAGAACTAACCCTACGCCACCACTCTAGATGCCATATTTGGCCTCTCTTAACATACCAGATCTAAGAAAAATCACAAATGACCCTATATTGCATGACCCCACATAGCCTACAATTCCTACCAAACTACCTTCAGATATCCCCAAGTTTGAAGGAAAGGCAGGGGATGACCCTGCCAACCATGTCATGACTTTCCACCTATGGTGCTCTTCCAACAACATTATGGACAATTCCATCTGACTACAATTATTTCAATGCACACTCACTGGCCCATCAACCAAATTGTATGTAGACGAAAAATCAGGGTCCCATACGACTTTCGAGTCCTTGGCCAAAGCATTTTTGACCTTCTTCCAATTACCAATCCGCCATGACAATGGTCTTGAACTACTCTCTAATTTTAAACAAACCCCAGGCACACATATCGCTGATCACATTCACGAGTGGTGTTGACGACGTAGTTTGTGCAAAGCATAAACCACCAAACAACAATGTCTTGATTGGTTTCTTGGATCACTTGTCTCACTCCTCGGTAAAGATGTAACTTCCACCTTCCCTCAATCAGAAGAAGAAGCTATCAGTAAGGCTCAACAATACGACCTCATCTATTCTCAATCAGGGTACTTGTACACAGTACTTTCTGATCTCCCCAAACCCGTTCCATTCGGCCAAGATTAACCCGAGATGTCTCACTCAGTAGAAGGATTGATTGGTACCACCATGCACCACTCACCACAACCCCAACAACCACCAATGTATGGCACACCTCAATATCCACCAGCATATGGGGGACCCTCTTATTACCCTCCACCCCCTTATCAACAACCATACAATGTTTCTCTTCCTTCACCCATCAGTGGGCCACCATCAACACCCACAATACACCCACCTATCCAAACAAGTTCGGGTACTCCCTCTACCTCAGATTATACTCTATGTACTAGCGAAAGCACCATGCCTTCCTATGTACCTTACGGATCATTACCAAAAAATAATCCGTACTTTCCATTTCCTGGCCCTCCCCAGCCCATGGCTCCATCACAAGGACACCCTCACGCTGGGGTGAATTTTGTTCAACCCTCTTCCATTCAACAATATCAAAATTTTGAACAGCTGAATACGGAAAATCCGACCCATCAGTCGAATAATGCCAAAAATAAAGGAAAAAACCAGAACAATAACAACCCAGGTCAAGGTGGGAATCACCCCCAACAGAACCAACCTACTAGGGGCAACTAGAACCAAGGGAATCAGAACCCCCAGGGGGGAAATAACAACAAACGTCAAGGGAAAAATAACAATAATCTTCTAACCAACTTCCCTTGTGCCTTTTGTGGTGAGTTCAGTCATTATACTCATCACTACCCCCAAATTGTTGATTTTAAATAGATGAAAGACTCAGTGAATGGATCACATACTCCAGCACCGCCTACCCCTTAGTAGGCCCCACAACAATACGTGCAACAACCACCCCCAGTCATGCTACAAAATCCCATTCCACACCAGGGTGTGATGAACACCCAACAGGACATGCAACCTACCCCATCACAGTTGGGAGAATATCTCAAACCAAACAATCCCACAGATCGTACTATCCTCCTCACCAGTGAGGAAGAAATCCTTCTACAAACACGTATTTTTCAATATCGTGCACCCACTGAGTATCACCCCATCCCCCCAGAAACACTCCCAGCACCAACGAGACCCCCTTTGATGATCCCTCATCCTAATGTGGAAACACCTATTCGCATTCCTCGCATTTCGTTGTGCAGGAATGTCCACAACCCACAGGCTAGGGTGGCTCATGATTATAGTATGGTCGATGACTTAGCATAGTCCTCGGTTGCCATGTTAGTCTTAGAAGTTCTTCAAACTTGTCCCACTCAACGTAAATCATTACTTTCCACCTTGGGGGCAGTCGACCCCACGGATACTCAACTCATCACATTTGATCTCTACAGTGGAGAGCCTCGTCTCGCCACTCTTAACGCTTTTCAAATCCCTGTAAAAATTTGAAACATCACAGTTCATCGATGCATCATCGATGAAGGCACATCCACATGCATCATGTCCAAATATGTATCTCAGAAACTTGGTTCCCCCGAACTCATACCATCTTCCATTACCTTAAGAGCTTATGACGGACGACCATCTTCTCCCGAAGGGCTCTTCCAAAATGTCCTTGTAGAACTCGGGGGCAAGACCATTCTCATCGACATTGAAGTTATCGATGCCCCACTTGATTATAATATATTGTTCAGTCGTAGCTACATGTACGCTATGAAGGCAGTTGCCTCTTCCGTCTTTCGAACCATGTTGTTCCCCCATAACAGGAAGAACATTACAATTGACCAAGTCTCACATTATGAGCCTAACCCTTCTACCAACATTGATAAAATTCTCCCTCTCATCCACACTAATCATGAAGCATTCCCACTCATCGAAATGGGTCCCAGAATTTTCAAAGACCCATCATTGTTAGGAACTTACCATGGTGCACCACCACTCCTTCATCCTTCCAATCAAGTATGTGTTGTATCATCCAAAGGAACTAACATTGAGAAAACCCTTCCTCATAGGGAGGCTTCTCTCATATCTGATGTCCCATTAGTCGTAGAACCCCTCCCTCACGAGCCTCCTACGAACTCGTTGACTCCACTAGTTCACGATTTCACCTCACCCTAAGGCCATATCCTAGTTTGGGAGACAGTTCCCCAAGCCATTACTCAAATCCCCTTCTTTTACCCTCCACCAGGCGTACAAGCTTTCCAAGTAGCTGCAATGCTTACCCTCCCTAATATGTTGTTGGCAATTCCAGTTTGGTATTTACATCCACCAGAGATGGTTCCTCAACCATCCCTTCCCCCCCAAACAGAAGGAATCCCAATGATGATTCCCATACTCACTCCCACCATACCCTCTACACCCCTACTCACTAACCTCCCTGCCACAACTGGGGCTAGGTGAAAGAAGAAGGAGCCCACAGCTCCACTCCCCCCACGCATCCAACCTTCTTGCGTGCTATGTGAGAAATATGGACATCCAACCAACAAATGCCCATCTCTACCCGAGTTACGTAACCTAATTCAACTCAATCAAACACCATCACCATTCGTCACTTTAGCAAGTATTGCCGCTACCTCCCCTAACGAAAGTAGCAAAGGACTGCGAACCAAATTCGCTTGCGCCATATGTTCAGAATATGGCCATTATACACACCATTTCCCAACGCTACCTCAATTTTGATAGACATTAGTCGCAGTACGCCAAAGCTTCCAACACAAACCCAGTCCAGCTACATCTTCCCCACCAAACATCACTGACATCCATTATGTCATGACTTCAGTCAATGAACGCATGAGATGCCCTTGCTCTCTATGCGAATCCTTAGATCATTTTACATATCAATGTCCTATTATCATTGAATATAGGCAACACCAATTGACCCTGATTCAAACCCCTACACCCCCTATAGAATCAATGATTGACCTTACCTCATCACTAGAGATTCTTCATATCATTTCTCCTGAACCAGAGGCACTCCCTATTCCTCTGTGGTTCTTGGATGACTTATACGAGGATTTACCCCCAAATCCCCCCAATTCTCTCGTTCATTTCCCTACATAAATTTTACATCCAACTACCATTGGTACTCCTCAGTACCTCAATATTTGGTTTATGTCGAGCGAACCATTGCAATCTCATTGCATTGTTCCCCCTACTTCTTCATCCCCAAAGGACAACCACACGGTGACAGTCACCGATATCACTCTTTTAGATCCCTTGTATTCCCGCCAATTCCACTATGATGAGGACATACTCAAGGAAATAACCACCCCCGACTACCCATGGGATGCACTACACCACAAAGTGCTCTTTTTTCCACAGGAATCCTTCACGCCTCCTAACCAACACCCCATATACGTAGTCAAAACCAAGGATTTTATCCCATGAGGGCATATCAACTGGTTCAACAACCCCATTCTTTCCCCTGATTCTTTTGAAGAAGGCAACATGGCCAACATTTCCCTGACCATCAAAATCGATATTTCCATCAAAAATGAAGTCGCCGAGGAAATCACCATTGGTGCCACATGCACTCCGCAAGAAATCACCGCCTATAAGGCCCTCTTCCAAGAATACCGGGATATTTTTGCCTGGTCATACACAGAGATGCCTGGCCTTGATCCCTCTATTGTTGAACATAGCATAGATACCTGGCCTGATATCACACCAGTTAGCCAAAAACAAAAACCACTACACCCATCCAAAGTAGCAGCCATTAAAGCCGAGATTGACAAATTAAGCGTGGCTGGGTTCATCTACCCCATCACCTATACCTCATGGGTTTCCAACCCTGTACTCGTTAACAAAAAATAGGGCACTATCCATGTATGCATGGACTTTTACGATCTCAATCACGCTTGTTCCAAAGACAAATTTCCAACGCCTTTCATTGATCAAATTATCGATGACTGCATAGGCCACGAGTCTCTATCCTTCATGGACAATTTCTCTAGCTATAACCAAATCCAAATCCACCTAGCCGATCAATACAAAACCACATTCACCACCCCTTGGGGTACTTTTTCATATCGTGTCATGCCTTTTGGCCTAAATAACTCTGGCACACCTTTCCAATACGCCATGACATACATTTTTCATGATCTAGCTCATATTATCCTCGCATACTTGGACGATCTCACGGCTCGATCCAAAAAATGCGCCCAACATCTTGATGATTTATGGATTGTCTTCCAACGGTGTCATCAAAACAACATCTGCTTCAACTCCCTCAAGTGCGTATTCTGCGTCACTATCGGGTGCCTCCTCGAATTCATCATTTCCCAAAGTGGTATTACCATGGATCCACTCAAAGTCTAGGCCATCACAGAAATTCCACCCCCCCGGAATTTACGCCAACTCCAGAGCCTACAAGGAAAAGCTAACTTTCTACGGTGATTTGTCCCAGACTATGCCACTCAAGCACATAGTTTCCTTCATTTACTACGCCACGACATCCCATTTCACTGGGATGAACATGCCCAAAAAGTATTCGACGATCTTAAAATGGCACTCTCCAACGCCCCTTTAATTAATTCACCCGACTATAATCGCGACTATATCCTCTACATATCAGCATCGACTGTCTTAGTAGCAGGAGTTCTCATTCAAATCGGCGATGACGAATGTGAGCATGTCATTTACTACATTAATAAAAACCTTTCAAGGCCACTCTTGAAGTATAATCACGAAGAGAAACTAGCCCTTGCAGTCGTCCTCACAGTCCAGAAACTACGCCACTACATTCTACTTCGCACCACCAAAGTCATAGCAGATTCCAACCCCATGCAATACTTGCTCAGTCGTCGGTAAATTAATGGCAATTTTTCCCGATGGATCGTTATCCTTCAGGAGTACGATCTTGAATTTTCAACACCCAAGAGTAAGAAAGCTCTTGTCCTCGCCGAACTTGTCACAACCTTCCCCTCTGATACTACCAATGCCCCCATCAATACTGACTTCCCCGATGAACATCTCTTTTATATCACTTTGGATGATCCTTGGTACGATGACCTCCTTGTCTACCTCTGAACCCAAAAGTGTTGAAATTCTGAGGTCCTATGAGGCTGCCATCTAAGGTCTGTCTTTGACCTTAGTATGGCTCTAAGTTTCAACTGTTTTGCTGTCCTCTTTTTGATGTTTTAGGACAGCAAGCTGTCATGTACTTTCTGCTCAATGT
>SNQJ01S0256548.1:0-12501 GCA_010110895.2 Picea sitchensis | reverse complement strand
GGAAATCTAAGTCCTATGGATTTGGGTAAGGGTCATAACAGAGTAGTGCCCTAAAATATTTCTCTTAGATTATAATTAGGCAATTAATTAAAATTAAGTACTTGCAATAATTAACTTTTGGAAGATAGGAAAGATAACATACTTGGAACCCAATGTTTGAAGTCGATCCTGCTCAAGCAATTTCTCTCAAGAACTCCTTCTCCATGATGCTCTGGAAATCCTACAAACAAAGAATCATACAATTGAAAATAGGTAGTTATCTGCTAACTAACTAGATATGATCAATTCAATTTGTAAGTTAGATACAAAAAAAAGATATAAATAATATCATTAAAAGCATGAATTAACAAAGAGAAATGGACAATAATGAGATTTCTTTTATTAATAATAACATAAAAGTTGGTTTCAAGATGTAGTCGCTGAAACATGATCTCAGAACCAAGCTCCAAGTTCCTCCACCCAAGGCCTAATATTATAAGCACTACCTTCAAAGATTTGTTTTTTTGGCATGTCCAAGGAAGCAATGGCTTTCTTCCCGATAAGATAAGGGGAAACACAAATCCTGAAAACAAGGGTTTTCAAGGGGGAATACAATCTCATAAAGAAGGGGAAATAGGGGCTTGAAGGGCCATAAGGAAAATACCAACATAAGGATTCATCTCTTTGATATGTTTTTCTTCCATCCCAATGATATCTTTTATACTATGTTTTGACAGTTGGAGTAGTTATGAAAGGGATACAAGAGGTTGGGAACCTAGGGAGCCTGTGAAATCCACCGAAAATATATGGATTTACTATTTTTTGAGCTAATTAAACATGTACATGGTTTTCTAACTAGAAAGTAACGTATGTACACGATTTGATTTAACGAGAGTCACATACATCTAGAAGAAAGGGTTTTTTATGATAATTTTAGGGACGAAGAGGGGGATTTTTCTCTTGCAAGCAAGGAAAGGGATGTAACTGAGGCCAATGAGTCATCATGACCATATGTGGTGTCAAATGACACTATAAAAACTTTTCGATGATATTGAATCCTCAACCATACTAGATGATGTAGTCATTCCTAACATCATGTGAAAATCAATGTAAAATGAAAAAGGTTCACTAAAATGCCCCCTTACCCTAAGGAGTATGGGGTCAAAAGGATCATTCAAAGAAAGGTTGAAGTTTGGTGGAGAACTTTGTCAACTACCTCAATATCTACACGATCACTTCCCTTAGAATCCTTCTTTGACTCTATAGTCTCTATGTCATCTGCAGTCGACACTAACCTTCACTTAATAGGTAGTTGTTCCTCTTATTCAGGAGAAATGTTTCATTTTCTACAGGACCATCAAAGTGTTTGGATAAACACGGTGAATAAATTTGTTATAACAATAAAAAACAATCAACCTATGGCCCACAAGACACAGGACCAAAGATAACACCCCTACCAAATCTAGGCCTTCAATAGGAAAACTAGTGGATAAAGGGGCCTTTCAAAAACCAACCATTAGGGGAGGTCAAGTCCCCAAGACCTGACTAGAGAAGGTGTGATTGTTACACATCAAAATTACTCACTTCAATGATGACCTATTGTTATCATTACAAGTGTTTCAAGTGTCACACTTTGGCCACAAATGTCGTAAGTGTCGCAAATATCATACTGTCATCTTGCCTATGTAGTATCTTGAATGACATCACAAGAACACTTGAGACATCCTCAGAGATTGGTTAAAAGAAGGATATGTCATTTGATGAAGAGTAAAAAGATTTTTCATTGATAAAGACCACTTGAAAATAATTTTTAAAGGGCAACGCTCCCCCACCCACTAGCAGGGAGCGCTACAGCTCCTTGCCTTCCTTTGGGAGAGTGTTGCAGCGCTCTGTGCACCATTCTGGGGGAGCGTTGTTTTGTTGAGGAAATCATGGGANGGAAGATCCCCCTTATCACTGAATTTAGTTTGATTTGAATCTGAGGTCAAGGATGGATCTTAGGGAGGATTCACAACTGATGGAAAAATATCCTCAAGCTATCCCAAGAATCTCTAAGGTGGTTGGGTCTCTCAAATCCTATATAAGGAGGCCTCCTCATGGTGAAAGGAGGAGACATTGAAGGCATCAAAATTATGATCTCATAAGGGAGAATAATCAGTGAAAGTATAGTCATTATGATCGTGGAACATTTGAGAAAGATTTTGGACAAAGAGAGCTTGGTGAGGATGTTGTATCTGCATCTACAGTTGTAATCACTTTTATTTGTTTTAATTAATATATATATATGTGTGTGTGTGTGTGTGTGTGTGTGTGCTTGGCCTGTTTCCTTAAATTTTGTGTATGTTTCATGAACTTTTTTCTTTTGATAGATCTATTTTGAAGCTAATCATGGTAGAATAGGAAGTATTTTTTGTCATTGCTACTCATTGGATTGCAAGACCTTCTGAAGAGCTTGGAGATCAAGATCATCCTGGATCGAGCAAGGACAAACATCGTTAAAAGTATTTATACTCCTTTCTTCTTATTCCTTGATTATTTTAACTTCATTATAAGGAATGTCAGTGTAAAACGTTATCACCTTTCTGTCTTGGTTATAGGGGTCTAATATCCAAGAGGGAATTCACTTGTCCGCAGGGGAATTTTCCTACAACATAAATTAGCGACTCCAAGGGTCAAACCTGAGGTCGCATTGAGACTGGAAGAGTTACTCAACTTGCTTTGTTGGTCTTGGTGTAGAGATTGCATTTATTATGGGGGTCGCTTGAAGGTATACCCACAATGATGAGTGGAATCCTTTCGAATTGATTGCAGGCTAGATACCATGCCTTTGTGTGTGTATCGGACTTTCGACTATTTCCCCATCCATCATTGTAGTAATTGGTGACCTTAGTATCCATAATATTTAGGGTATTTACACAAGGTTACTATGGAGGGGCAAGTCTTCACAGTACCTAGAATGGATGTTGGCCAAACTCACTCGGGCTCCTTGGAGGGTATACCCACGATTATGTGTGGGAGCTTGCACCAGGGTGTAAGTCCATTAATTAGGTTGTCAACATAACTTTTCCACCCGCTCTATATCATCCCTTCATACATTGTTCCCGCAATGTTGGATTTCATCACCAACTAGTGTGTTCATCGTAAGAAGGTTTTGTTTGCTTATTTGCTTCCTAGATTTTTAGCATGTGTTGTTTGTTTTCCCTAGCAAACTCTAGTTTGGATCTGTTTTTAATGGTGTTAGTTCCTGGAACGACCAATGAAGGAACCCCTTTTCCAGGGGAACCTTTTGTTTTTCCTTCTTATGGAAACATTGGTCCTCCTCACATCGCTACTTTGAGCCTTCTGGGTATCACAATTGGATTACTAGTATGGTTGTTTTCCACTCAGGTAATCCTGAATGCAGCTAGTGATTTGGTTGTAAGAACTTCCCCCCAAGAACATTGACCTCATGTTTATCCTTCACCTTCTTCACTGGTAAGATCTCCTCCACCTTCTTCACTTGCAAGGTCTTCTTCCGTTTCATATTCTTCATCAAGTGAAAGCTTTGAAGCTAGTAACCTGGTGGATAAGAAGAAGAAGAAAAGGAGTAATAATAAGAATAAAAATAAGCAAGGGTCCAAACTTCCAACCACTATTGGACATGCTGGAAAACAACCAGTTACTGATAATTGTACTGGGAGTGTTGATGATGTCCAGATCACCCAAACAACCTCTAAGCCCAAACACCCTTGTAGGATTTTTAAGGGTAGCCATCTTCTTAAGGATTTCCCTGGTCTATCCAAGGTTATAGAAGCATGGTCTACACGCCCTTGCTAACCCATGTCGTCAACCCTTGAACAACATGTTGATGAACTCCCGTCAACTAGTCAGGATACCAATGGGAAGAAGAAAAGTAGAGTCAAGTTCCCGTGTCGGTTATGCAGAGGGAGTCATCAAACTCACCTTTTCCCCCATATGGAAGAAGCCTCAAAATTACTGGAAGACGTGACTGTTTCCTAGCCTCAAATTCCAGCTGCTTATCGCAAGCTTACTCTCGACCCACTTGTAGTTGATGGAATGATCAATCTGGTCCCTCTATTTATGAGTTCAGTTGATCAGGTAGTCAATATGGGCGCATCCATAGTTGGGCCAGTTGATAAAGTGGTCGATCCGATCCCATCCTCGGTCGATACCACTCTCTCGTTAGAGAGTGAAACCTAAGTGGTCCATCCCCTTCCAGTTGTCAACCCCATTCTCCCCTTTGAGAATGAAACCCAAGTGGTTGATTTGATGTCATTATCAGTCAATCCTACTCTCATGTTAGAGAGTAAATCTGATTTTGCCCATGTTGTTCTCGTTGATACAGAATCTACCGTGCTTGGGGGAATTCCTCCCTCTCTTACAAAACCCCCTCCAAGTAATGAGGCCATTATTTTTTATTGGGGTTTTCTAACTAGAACTCGTCTTCCCTCTCACATTACTTTCAATATTACAGTACAGGTTTGTGGTCGGGGCGTTCCTCATGCACTGACAGATGAAGGTTCGTCCATTAGTATTTTTTCATCTACTGCTTACAAAGCTTTGGGTTATCCTCATCTTGTGTTGGTTACCTAGACTCTGTTCACTTTTAACAGAAGAACCAGTCATCTTTTAGGAGTCCTTCCTCAGTTTCCCATAAATTTGGGAGGGAAAACTGTCTTTATTGATGTGTTGGTAGTCGAGGACCCCTTGGATTTAGATTTACTCCTTGGGTGAGATTATGTCTATGCCATGAAAGCTATTGTGTCCACTTTTTTTCATGTGATATATTTCACTCACGATGGAAGAATTGTGGCTATTGATCAACTTTCATGCGTTGGTACTAACTTGATTACCAACCCAATGACCTCCCTAAATGGTTCTAATATGCAGACGATATTGCCCCTGCCACAGGTAAATTATGTGGCTTTATCTCTCATGCCTTCTACTGCTCATGAAGATGACTTAGATCCGGTAGTTGACATGGTGATATATTTGGTAGGGTATTTAGAGCAAGATATCCTTACCCCTGATGCGACCCTCGACATGTGTTCCTTCCAGAGCATTGTTCTTCCATCTAGTGAAGATCTCTTGGAAACCATGACAAGTTTTTTCCCTTGACATGGTTTCCTTCTAGAGAATTATCCTCTTGGAAGCCATGACCAAAAAGAGGTCATGAGCATAATTTCTCTTCTCTGTGGATGTAACGACCCCAACCATCAACCCCACGGTCAGGAAAATTCTACTATGCGGAACATTCTCATACTTATTTATAAAACATGCTTATTAAATCTAATTAACAAATTTAACCAAACAATAGAGAGTAAGCACAAGATTACTGCTAATATAAATCACCAAGGACATTAACAATAACTAATATGCACAACAGAATACATGATAACATATAAGCATCACAGACATGAAAAACATAATATTAAGCATAAATTGATACTTATATTTGAAACTGTGGTAATTCCACCAACTACGTGCAGACCTTCCACGAACCTCTCAGCCTTAGACCGTGTTTCTCATCACTCTCAATAGTAGGTCACCCCTGAGCTAGGACTAAGCTCCACCAGGCAATGGAATCCTAGGCTAGGCAAGGTCAATAGAAGACACACAGTCACAGAGGAAGGATTCTCTCCCAAAAGTCACTTATGCCCACTTCTCACAGACTCTCGTTCCCCACTTGCTTGTCCCACCCCAAGAGTATACACCTTCACTATCACCAAGACAATCCTTCAGATGATAAACCTTCCTTGCCTTGGGCTTCAACAATAGACCAAACCAGAAGTCTTAGAGCTCTGTAGTAGCTATAGGACCCCTTCTAGGAGTTCTTACTTCCTCAACCCACTCTCCCACCTGGAGAGAGTTGTTCACAAGTTTGGAAACCTGTTCTTTTGACAAATTCCATCACAATGAGGACACAACAACAAGGCTCAACAATGCGCATTCAATGGCAACAATCTCACATGGTTAGGAACTACACTGCCACAACAACCCACTAGGATAACACAACACGACCCAAGCGACTTCGGGTTTCTCCCTCATGCAACATGGAACGGGTTCACAGTTATGGTTTCGGAGATGCGTGAAGTTGTGCAGAGATCACACACATAGACTTATCAGTTCAGGTAAGTATTTCCCCAACACAAACACACAAAACATAAAACAGAGGTTGATCCTCAGCACCCGCGAGTTCAAGCGGGGGATGGAGAATGGGAGGTCTACCCTAACACAACTCACTTCTCTAGTTTTAACTACATGTGCCTAGGTCGACACCTATCTCCCTGGGGTTCCATGCTCCCTATTTTGCACATGTTCCCCCTTCTAGGAACTTAGGATAAAACATAAACATTTACACAGCTTTGGATTAATATTGAATTATTATTCCCAAGGACTTAAGCTCCTAATATTAGCCCCTCTTCCCAAGCTTTCAGCCCCCTCTCCCTTACCCATACTTTGTGGAAGCTTAGTCCCCCATCACTCATTCATCGTGGTTAGCCCACATGTAAAGATGTTTTTTTTATATTAATAATGTGCATCATTACATGTACAAAAATCAGGCTCTTCGCCTTCAACACTTAGGTTCTCTGGCATAAGAAAAACATAAGCCCATCAGCTTATATAAACTTGGCTCACCAACCTATACAACATAATTACAATTCATAATGGAATTGGGGCATGTCCTTGGGATATTACAATCCTCTCCCCTTATTTTTGCACTATCCTCAGTGCAACTTTCACACAACATCAACAAAATTTCCAAAATCTTTAAAAAATGCGAGTATTCTACCCGCATAGCATCTTCATGCTCCCATGTCACATCCTCAGGACCGTACCATCTCTACTGGACCTTTACAAGCCCTATGGCTCAATTCCAGAGCTGTTTTCTTTTCCAGTCCAATATGCACACATGATGCACTTGCAGGACACCTTCTTGTTCCACTTGGATCACATTCCAATCAATCACATGATTAGGATAAGGTATATATTTCTTAAGTAATGAAACATGAAACACATTATGTACATTCATGGATGCAGGCAATGCAAGCATATATGCAATTGGCCCAATCCTTTCTAGGATTTCAAATGGCCCACAAAATCTGGCTACCAACATGGAACAGTTTCCCAGCTTCAGGGAACTTCTATTGTCTTTTACTTTCAGAAAAACATGATCACCCACTTTGAACTCTCTGTGGGTTCTGTTTTTATTAGCATAAATTTTTTTTCTTGTCTTGGGTAGCTTTCAAATTTTGCTTAATTTTTAACATTTGTTCTTCCATTACCTTGAGAAACTCTAGCCCAACTACTGCTTTGTCAGCTGGATTATCCCAGCTTACTGGAGTATTTCACTTTCTACCATAAAGTGCTTCAAATGGGCTCATATTCAATGATGCTTGATTCCCATTGTTGTAGGAGAATTCTAATAAGTGCTGGTAGTCTTCCCATTTTGATGGTTTGTCCATCACATACATCCTCAATTTGTCTTCTATCACTCAATTCACCTGCTCTGTCTGCCCATACGACTCAGGATGATATGTTGTACTGAAATTTCGATTCATTCTGAATCCCTTGAATAACCCTTTCCATAAATTTGAGGTAAATGTCGGGTCTCTGCCAAACACAATTGTCTTGGGAATTCCGTGCAAATGTGCCACTTCCTTCATAAAAATATCAACAACATCCGTTTCCTTGTGAGTGATCTTTAACAAAATAAAATGCGCAACTTTCGTAATCTTTTCCACCACCACCATAATGGAATCATGCTTCTTTCCTGTTCTAGGAAATCCCGTGATGAAGTCCATTGTCACTACCTCCCACTTCCACTCAGGAATGGGTAAAGGCTGCAACAACCTTGCTTGGTTCATGTGCTCAGCTTTAACCTTCTGGCATTCCATACATCTGGTGATGTATTCAACGATCTCTTTCTTCATACCTGGCCAAAATTAATGGCTCTTGACTGCTGCCATAGTCTTCTAATATCCAAGGTGCCCATAATAAGGCACGTTATGCATTTCTCTCAGAATCGTGAGTTTCAAACCCTGGACATTGGGTATATAAACTATGTTCTTGTACAAAAGTATTCCATCAGTCTCTAACTTATAATTTTCCACTTTCTGTGGTGTTTCACCTTATTGTATCTTTGCTACCAACTCCATGTACTGCAAGTTGGGGCTTGTATCTTCCAAAGCTCTGCTCTTTATATCGGTCCGATACATGCTAATGGTTGTAGCATGTAATTCATGTACTCTCATGTTGAGTGCATCAGCCACTTTATTCTCCTTCCCTTTGATATGATTTATATCAAAGTCGTATTCACAGAGAAATTCAATCCACCTACTCTCTCTAACGTTCAAGGTTGGATGATCAAATAAATAATTTAGACCATTATGGCATGTTCTCAATTCAAACCTCCTTCCCATGAGGTAATGTCTCCATTTCCCCAGAGCATGAACGATGGCCGCTAACTCCAAATCATGAGTTCTGTAATTCCTTTCATGCTCTTTCAAATTTCTGGATTCATAACAAATTACAAATCCATTTTGCCTAAGGAATCCTCCCAGTCCTTATTTACATGAATTAGTGCACACCACAAAATCTTTGTTTGGGTCAACAATCCTCAAGATTGGAGCACTGGTTAACAACTGCTTCAATCGTTGAAATATTTTCTCGCAATCCTTTGTCCACTGAAACGTTTTCTCCTTCCTTTTCAAGGAAGTGATAGGGTGAGCTATCCTCGAGAACCCTGCAATGAAACTTCTCTAATAACCAGCTAGACCCATAAAGGATCTGACTTCTATCACATTCATTGGCATTGACCATCCTCTAATGGCCTCAATCTTCTCAATATCTACAACTATTCCATCCTTCGAAATAATATGCCCCAAGTAATGGATCTTCTCCTGATGAAACGAGCACTTGCTCAACTTGGAATATTGTTGGTGCTCTCTTAGCACCTACAACACCATCCTCAAATGTTCTTCATGCTCTTCCTCTGACTTGGAATACACAAGAATGTCATCCAAAAAGACTATGACAAACTTGTCCAAATAGTCCCTGAATACACCATTCATCAGACACATAAAAACAATGGGTGCATTTGACAACCCAAATGGCACCATTGTGAACTCATAATGAACATACCTTGTTCTAAATGTAGTCTTCTTTATGTCTTCATCCTTTATCCTTACCTAGTGATATCCTGACCTGAGATCTATCTTGGAAAATATCTTAGCATCCTTTAATTGATCGAAGAGGTCATCAATCCTCAACAGAGGATACTTGTTCTTTACAGTCACTTTGTTCAATTGTTTGAAATTGATACACAATCTCAACGTTCCATATTTATTCTTCACGAATAGAACCAGGGCTCCCCAAGGTGACACACTTGGGCATATATACCCCTTCTTTAGAATCTCTTCATGTTGCAATTATAACTCTTTCATCTCTGGCGTACTCATTCTGTAAGGATCTTTCAACACTGGAGCTGCTCCACACATCAAATTTACAGAGAAGTGAATATCTCTCTTAAGAGGCAGTTTGATTACCTCCTGAAATACATCTTCAAAGTCTTTTAGTACTGCATGGTCTTCGATACATGACACCTTATCCTTAGGTGTTTCCTCCACATGGGCCGCAAATAATTGACAACATTTTCTGTAGCACTTCTTCAACTGTATTGTTGAGATTTCTCTAATAGCAACATCTCTAGGAATTTCTTGGACTATTTTCCAATTCCCTTCCTCATCCAGGCAAGTGAATTCCTCGTTACGACAATCCAAGATGATATGGTGATGGTCCAACCAGTCCATACCAATTAAACAGTCATAAGATCCTAAAGGAAAAATATTCAACTCATCCATCACGCTCAGTCCATTCATGTCCACATGACAGGACTTAACCAACTCTGTGACTTTCCTCTTGGTTCTTGTAGCCAACTACACTAACCAAGACTTTTCATGTTTACTTCTTGACAAATGAAAACTTTCCACCACTCTAGGATCTATATAAATATGGCTAGCCCCCGAATCAATTAAAGTAGTAAATGGTCAGTTGTTAATCATACCTTCCACTTCAATTCACGTGCGACTGAAATTCATCTTGCTTGTTGTCCAGGGCCACATAGATCCTTGTCATTCTAGTGCCCATGTCATCCACTATTCCATCTTGCTGAACATTGTGGAAAACTCTCACTTTATCATTTCTATGGGGCAATCTTTGTACCTATGGTTTTTTTTACAACCCCAACACTCCATAGGTGTCTGTCTTGGCATTTGTCCACCCACTTCAACCTTCCTGGGCTCTCTAAAAGATGGTTGTCCCAGAGGATTGTTTCTGAAAAAGGAAGGTTTGCTTCCCTTTTGTCTCTGCTCTTTATTGAACTTCTTCTTGTCTTCCCAAGCCTTCTAGAAGGTAGTCTTGACAGCCTCATATTTGATGAACAGAACATACTTTAGCAATTCCAGGAACCTATGTTCATACTCATCAATGGTCATGCTTCCTAACTTGAGTTCAAAGAACTCCTTCATCTTTTTGTCATAGTATCTTTTAGTCAAGTATTTCTTCTCGAAATATCTCTTGAATTCCTTCCAAGTGATATCTTTCTCTCTAATGTGTTTCACTTGTGCAAGTTGATCCCACCACATGGATGATTTTCCTTTCAGTTGATACATCACAATTCTTCCTTCTGCATGAGAGGAATAATTTTGTAGTTGGAAATATTTCCTCATGCCAAGCAACCATGTTTTGGCATCTTCCTCCTTCTTATGTTCTCCATCAAATGTAGGATGCTTGATCTTATTCATTTCTCCCTTTAGTTCATCAACTCCAGACCTCCTATGCTTTCTGGTAGGTGATGGGCTTGAAATACTATGTGCTTCCTTACTGGAAGGATTTCAGGAGCGACGATGATGTATTCTAACACTCCTCGATCTTCTTTTCCTCTCAGGAGTCCTGTGACTCCCTATTTTACTTGAGTCATTCTCTTTTTCAAATTTATTTTCTATTCTTTCGAGACTCTTCAACAACTTTAAGTTGAATTCACCTTGTTTATCCCAAGTCTTCCTGAGCTTTTTGATAACTGTTTAGTGATTTTGGGCATCTTTCTGCAATTTTTCAATGATTTTCCTCATATACCCTTCTTTATCCATCTCTTTTCCGTGCCCATTGGAGTTCGATCCTTCAACTCCCAAGTGGACATCCATTCCTTCTCTTTCATTCTCCGAACTGGAGGCAATTCACGCTTCTTCAATTTCTTTGCACTCTGTGGAAATTATAATTGGTTCTGACACTCATCAAGCTTATGCAATCACAACGTGCAGAAAACCAGCATTTGTTAGGTTATCTCCTCTTAACGAATTCCACACATTCAAAACTAATCCAATTTTAGAAAAAAAATTGATTTCATGAATTTTCCGAGCTCTACTCGGCTCTGTAACTTTCGGGTGATATCCCCCTCTTTGTTAGTCCCTAACCCATTCGATCATAAGACATGACCAAACGCTATACCACTAGTTTCTACCCAGATTTTAGAAAGTTTCACAGCACACACAACTATCTCTCGGAGTTCTGATTACCGAATTCGTGAAATTAGGTGGATCAATGGTCCACATTTACTCATCCTCCAACAAATGAAATCCATTGTGGTATTTTTGTCATCAAAGTTTTTTGAGACTTCGGGACTCGTAGTTTCGAGGTTTCAGACTTGTAGGCTCCCACACTTGCTTCCCTCTCCAACTCCTAACTTTTGATCTTCCGACCTTTATAGCCTCCGGGCCCACAACACAGTTGTCACCAACCACAGTGGTGACATGCAGTGTACTTAAGAAGGTCCACATTACCTCAGGTGACATCGTTTGACCCTACTATGTATGATATTCCTTCAGGGCCAACTGGCACGTGGCATAGATCCCATGGGTCCACATCCATCCAAGTGATGTAAACTAGACCCACTACTTCGACTCTTCGAGATTTTGTGATTTCGGGCTTCGAGAGTTTGTGCATCAACACATCCCACTTCTCCTGATAGTCGAACTCCCGAAATTGCTCTATGCTCTTATGCTCGATCCAACGGACGAGATATTTTTCCTAGATCTTCTCAGGACTTCGGAGTTTCAGGTTTGAGGTTTTGTATCTCAACGCACCTCACTTTTCCCGACAGCTTAACTCCTGAAAAGATTCTCGGATATCCTCCCGACACCTTCTCCAGATCTAACAGTCGTAAATGTTTTTCCTTTCTTTCTGAACAAATCCTACGACTCCAACATCAAAAGTGTTGAGTGTTGTTATAACCCTAAAATGCACTACACAGGTTTACCTGGCATCAGGCCAACTCATGCCTCTTCCTAGCCAAAGCCATGCTGAACAAATCCTCAAAAAACCACTTAAATCAAGGAACCCGTGCCCTAACCTTTCACTGGGCGTGGGTAACCGCTTGCTGCCCTTCTACTTCACGCGGGTGACCGCGGGCTAACCCACTACAGCCCGCGGTTACCTAACAAAGTAGAAAATCAGGGAAGTTTT
>SNQJ01S0256547.1:0-12501 GCA_010110895.2 Picea sitchensis | reverse complement strand
ATTTCCTTCTTTTTGTATGCATAGTTTAAAATTGCTTGGTCACAATTGGGAACCCGTCTCCTTGTCTATAATGTATCCATATTCTTTTATTCTTTATAAAAGAAAAAAATTCAAAAACATCAACAAAACATCAAAAACCAATACATGGTAACTATCACTACTTGGATTCACATTTTCAACATTATCTATTTATTATGACATTAGTTCTTTGTTCAAATAATAGTGCATATCCATAGATGTTGAACACCATAAGGAAAATTCTCACACACAAAGATACAATATCAATGCATCGATGTTTACATTGTTAAAACCATCAAAGAGGGAAACAATCCATGGTTGCAACCAACATGGTCACAACCAACATGGCCATTTGAGACAATATATCAATGCAAAAGGAAAATATATTACATTGACATCTCTCACAATCAATCACTACCAAATTCCCCTCCATGCTCTTTAATTATATTACATGGACCAATCATGTGTTAATCCACAAACCCAGTTGTTGATATTTTGATGTAACTACATAAGATATTCTTTTGTATTTGTATTGGTCAAACCTTGAGAAGGTTATTGTAATCTTATTGTATAAATCGACTCAAAAGAAATTATTATTTTATTGTTATCCTTATTGTAAAAGTCAAAACGGACCCTGTTGACCACCTATTCAACTAGGGGGTCAACTCCATATACCATGAAGATATGCACCTAATGGTGCTACCATTTTGAAGACTTACTGGTTCTACAAGGCAATTTTGGCCTTCAACATTTTAATGTAATTGGAATTTCCGCTTCCTGGGATAATAATGTAATAAGTCTACATGGATCATAGTTTAAGTCGGTTGCATTAGAGTTTCTTCATTAGGAGAGTTCCTTTCAGCGAGGGTTTTTATCCTCTCGGGTTATTAATTTGGCTTTAGGTCCTTATTAATTTCCCATGAGTTTTCATACTCACAATAATTTCCCAAAGTAGTGAAAGGCGTTCTAGTGGACCAGACCTATGCAACTAAGGTCTAGGAATGTTGTAAGTGACCATGTTAGACATGTCCTTGAGTTTGTGTGAATTTCATTAAGTTTTGATAGAAGTTTTTAAATAATTAAAATTCCATCCAAGCTGAGGATTTTTAATTATTTTAGATGTAAAATGTAAAAATGGTCGGGTATTTTGTATGGGGGTATGAGTACTCCAAATCAAATGGTTCATACACCCTACACCCTTGGACCAAGAATTAGCTCATTTGGACAAGTTTTGTTCGGTCTTTGTCCATGAGGAGTCAAAGTCAGGTAAAAAATCAGCATGTAATTGGCTTAATTAAAAATTGCCGAATTTTGTAAAAGTCATGAAAATCATGAGAGAGTGTGGGAAGAAGTGTCCCAATAGCCTCCCAAGTTAGGGGAAAACATTTTTCCAACTTAGAAAAACCCCCTTAGCCTAGCCCACAACCCACATTCATCTTCCTCTTAGAAGAGGACCCCTCTTGCCCCGATATTTCATAAAAATTGAAATACACCATGGGAACCCCTAGAACTTTAGGAAAGTTCCCACTTGACCCCACTTGAATTTTAGATAATAGGGAAAGGGTTTCCCCTTCCCACCTCACCCCTCATCCTCCCACTTGCTCTCTTTGGTGGGACCCTCCCCTTTGGATGGGTGACACTTAGAGCCCGTAGAAGTGGGATCCCTCTCCTCCTTTCCTATAATTGAGGCCTCCTCTCCTCATTTTATTATCTCCTCTCATAGCAATGCTATTATGCCAAAATTCTTCCCTTCTTGCTCTCTTTCTCATGCTCTCTCATGCTCTCATGTATGAATCTTGCTAGAAGTAAAAATTATTTGTGGTGATATTTTTGGTGGATAATAAAAAGCTTTGGAGAATCTATGGTATGCATTGAGAGTCTTCTTGAATTGTCTCCATCTTATTCTCTTGAGGTGATATATTTCCATTTAGTTTCATGTTTTGTTTTCACTAGTTTGTATTTAGAGTCTCATGCAAAGTATTTTGTATTGGGTACTATTGATAGTAGTAGTAGTATTGCCATTGATTTTGTGGTAGTTCCTTAGTTAGTTTGGAAAGTATTTTACAAGCTTTCTGGATGCTCTCACCTCTATTGTTCTTATGTAGCCAGCAAAGGCAAGCTTTAGGGAATCACTATTGGGATTGGAAGAGTGGCTTTAGAGTGGAAAGCCAAACTCTTTTTAATCATATCAAAGTTTTTCATGCTTATCTAACCTTGCTTTCTTTCCTCTTTCTCATGCAACTTTCTCATTCTCTATATTGTTATGATGTGGAATAGGTTCTAAAAGTTTCTAAATAAATCTCAAATTTTCCATTTAAGTTTATGTATCATTGGGCTAATATTGTCTTGGTTTTGTAGCATTTTTGGATATATCTTTTAACATTATTTCTTGCAGATTTTTTGGCTTAAAGAGAGTTGCTACAAGCCATTTAGTCCCAAAGGCCTCCAAAGGGCATTGTCAAGTTGGACATCAATTCCACCCTCCTTCTATCTTACTAAAAATATTGTAAACCACCCTTGAGAGTCTCTTGGGTGGCCTTCTTGTGGTGCACATAAAAATCGATATTGTAATAGTTAGGATTTCCCTTTTGCCTTTTTTTTTTTTTTATTTTATTTAATATTTTAATAAGAAATATGTTTACTATAAATTATAAAAATATGATATTGTAATGGTTAGGATTTCCCTTTATTGCTTTTAATTTTTACACTCATACTTGGCGAAAACGTTAGGCATTGTGCCTCCATTTGTGTCATTGTTGGAGTAGTTTTGCTTTCAAGTCTTTACATTCTTTCAAAACAATTTAATTTCAATGAATATTAGTTGCCCTCATTGAGTCAAGCGGTAGGCATCAAGCCTCCATATGACCGGAATAGTGAGGCAACATTAATTTCATTTAATTTGTAAAGAAAGCAATAATCCAATTTCATCATTTGTTTAAGCCAAACTAATAAAGCATCTCAATGCTTTGCCCCACCTTGAAAGAGGGTGGCCCCAAGCCATTCCTTGCAATAGCGGAGCTTGTTTTAATAGTAAAATCATTGCTCAAATTAAAAATTTATTTCCCGACGTTTGCCCCGTATTCTCTCCAACCTTTGCCCTTTCTTGACACCCAGGATCCAACTAAGTGGAAAGGGGAGAGAATACAGGGCAAAAGTTGGAGGTAGTAACTAGGCATCCACAATCAATTGTTGTTCTTGCACCATCAAAACAAAGATTTGGAAAGAAGCTTGGGGTGCTAGATTAGGATGATCTCATGGCTTGGCGTCCAACCAAGTGGAGTACCTTTGAGCTTTGGGTTTGACCTGTGGAGCTAGGTTAGGCCTCGTTGCCATACTTTTGAGCATCCAACACTCTCTTTTGGTGTAACTTGGCAAATAGTTCTTGGGTAGTCACTTAGTCTAGGACACAAACATTCACGCTGATATCCCTATTTGAGTGACACATAAAATTTACTAAAATCAAATTACACACTACATTTCATAACACTTGCAACACATTTCATTTCACAACATAATATCTCAATTTCATTTTGCAAGCAATCTTATGGTGGTGTGATTCATTTACAAGCGAGTTTTCATTTCAAGTCTCACAGTCACATTTAAGGCAATTTGAGTTCTCATACATTTGGGTATTTTAAAAGCAATCAACATTCCAAGGCAATATCTATGTTGTGACATCTTATGTGATTGGTCTAAAATCGAATTTCCCTTTTGTATGTTTGTAATATCATCTAATGTGCTTATTCATGTTCATAAAGTTGTATGTATGATATATTTCATCATTTCATTTTGTGAGTTGAATGTTTCTTTTATCTAATTATCTCTTTCATGTATATGGTGTAATCATCTAGTTTATTTTCTCATTGTAAGCTATCTTCCAATTATTTAATTTGTATCATTTCAAGTTGTATATCTCAATTGTAGCGTAATTGCTTGTTGTATCCTATAGCATTATTTATATCTTGTATAAGTTGTATTTAATCCTTTAATTGTGTAGTCTAATTGACCCTTGCCCAACCTTAGGCACTAGTCATAGTTGACTTAGGGAAGGCTTGATTCTCATTCTAACGATTGGCATTTGCATTTTTGCTTGCCATATAGGCTAACTTCCCTCACATTTAATAAACTAAAATTAACTCTAGAATTCATCTAATAATTCACATAGTAGCTAGGGTCTACCCTTGACTCCCCTAGGAGTAAGCCTAGAGCGAGGAAGAGGTTCAAGTCAAGGAAATTGATGGGCTTTGAACCTAGGTATTGATGCCTCCTAAGGACACACTAAGTGAGCGAGGCTTAGCTCACGTCTGCAAGTGTACATAAGGACGACAACTTGAGACCCTCTTAGGGTTGCATCTTTCGGGAGTCAAGTTATGTGTTTAAATAGAGGTCGAGTTCCTCTAATTTATATACACACACAACTCACCCAGCTTCTCTTGTGTATTTGGAGCATAGCAAAGAAGGTCTAGAGCAGGAGGTCTTGGTTTCTTGGTCTTTGGTATCTTGGTCTTGAGATGCTGTTGTGGAGTATAGCAGTGACATTTAATGCTTTGGTTAAGGAATCTATCTTGAGAAGAATTGGTTCAAGTTTCTACGAGGGTTTCCCAAGATATATCTTGTGTTATGTGATTATTTATCTTTGTGTGATCCTATTACATGCAATTTTAATGTAGATATTATACGAAGATAAATGTAACTTTAAAATTATAACATGGTATCAGAGCAGGCATGAATAGAAGACAGTTTGCAGATATAGAAGACAAAAGGAGCCATTTTTTCTTGATAGAATTGGTTTCTGGACAAGACAAGACCACTAGCAAGTGCGCCCAAGTGGAGCACATCTTTTCCCTAGATTAGATCTTTAGAATCCAAGGATTTGTGATT
This sequence comes from Picea sitchensis, assembly GCA_010110895.2. Lineage (NCBI taxonomy): Eukaryota > Viridiplantae > Streptophyta > Pinopsida > Pinales > Pinaceae > Picea > Picea sitchensis. The sequence continues at coordinate 7,602 of SNQJ01S0256547.1, read as the reverse complement.
TAGGGGTAGGATTGTTGATGATTACAACTATGTGAGACATCCTCCGGGACACGGACACGAGAGAGCCCATGATTTGGGTGCGTGGTTCCTATCTAAGACATAATTGGAACGTTTTGTTGGCCTCCTCTATGTAAAGAGTTGAGATGATACTCGGATGATTCTCTATTATGTAGCGGTGAGAAGAAAATTCTTCCGGGATTGGGCCGTGCACGTGGTGAGCACATGTGAGCACGTGTGGAAAATCCCATGAGTTGGGTACATCATTCTGAGGCAGAGATGAAACAATGTATTAGCCTCCTATGAGCAAAGAGTTGAGATGATGAACTCGATGGATTCTCTGATAGCATGGCGAGAAGAAGATCTGGCGAGTTGGGCGTCCACAATGGTGAAACACGAGGGTGAACATGATCCTAGTGGTGAGCACTAGTGGGAAGTGTGGTTCTCCTATGAGACCGATGATGAGATAGGAATGTAGACATCCACATTGGTGAGAACCTGAGATGGATGTGCCCCTGATGTAACACTAGTGGGTGTATGAGATCCATTAGCATATATTGTTCAAGGAATTAGAGGCCTTTAACCCTATTGTAATGTAAAGGGGGTATGGAATTATTTACTGTAATGTAAAAAGATAATTAATATGAAGTAATTATTAATTATATTGTGAGTTATTGAAGATTATTACTGATAGGTGCTTAATAAACACCAGCTGTTGATAGGTAGGTCTAATATAAGTAAAGGTAAATTCCCGTTGAGGAATCATAACACAAGTGAGAGTTTGGAAATTTCAGCAAGTACTTCTTGGGAAAAGTATGCACCTCTTAAGAAACAGTCTTCTAGGGTTTGTAGCACCCTTTTGTGTGCTAAGTATTATTGGTGGGTGGAAGGTATTTTTCTTAAGGAATATAGCAAATGATTGGTGGGTTTTCTTCCCTTGTTGAGAAGGTTTTCGAGGATACTTCTTATGTACTTGTGCATGGTGTGTCTTCTTGTGATCTTAGTGTGCAACAACTTGTCTATGGTTTAAAGTAAAATGCTAAAAATGGAATGAAATTCATGCTTAAGCCTAGCTTATTGAAAAATAAACGTAATTATCGAGGCATGGAGTCTTGAAGAATTATTGCAAAGCAATTTTAAATCATCTTCTCTCTCACACCTGTAGGTATGACTCTCCTAGGGTTTCTAGAAATTCAATATGGCCTACCTCTTTAGAGAGGGTTTCAACACTTGGCACTTGGACGTTGGGGCTAAAGAGGGCATAGGAGTGTGCTCCTCCTTCAAGCGCACCTCCAACAAGCTTGATTGTATTTACGAGCATTTTGACTTTTTGGCCCTATGGTTTCTAGGGTTTTGCTAATTTCTGCATAAATTAGCGAAACCCTAGGGACATAATTTCAAAATGCTTGGAATTTTGATTTGAAGCTTGTTGGAGGTGTTCTCCTATATTTCAAAGTCTCATTGTTGGCAGTCATAAGTCCAACAAAACCCTAAAATTACTAGCCCTTAGCCTAGCCGTTAGGTTTTCTAGCCCAAGTTGACAAGGGTTTGTGAAGAATCTAAGAGTATGATGAACATAATCATGATGGAAGACAAAGCAGTGGTCAAGAAACTTTAGTTCCTGGAAGTCAAGACTTCAAGGAGATGAAGACATGAACATCTCATCACTCCCTGGTATGGTCCCTACCAATGATAATACTTGGTTAATTGTGATGGTGCCTCCGGGCATGGTCGGTTTTATAAATCACCTAACAAATTTTGTTGAGAAAGAGACACATCTACATGTTGTTGTCCTTGGAGATGATGCAGATATAATGTGAAAGGGGTTGGAACTTCTACCTTCCAACTAGATTAAGATATGCAACTTCAATTAAAAGAGAGGTACTATATGTCACTGGAATGAAGAGGAACCTTGTCTCCATTTCTTCCTTGGAAGACAAGGCTACAGGTTACCTTCTCGAAGGAAAAGTTCTTGCATGGCACAAGACTCACATATAAGTATGCCAAGGTAATTGGTTTCCAAAAAAACAACTTGTACAGATTAAACATCAAGCCAGGTCAGGAGCCACGCTACATGACACTACTCGGCTTAGGTGAGCTATGGCATAGAAGACTTGCTCACATTCATTATAGAACTCTCCCAACTCTAGGGAAAATGGTAACATGTCTACGAGAGATACAAATTCAACAAAAAGGTGTTTGAAAAGGTTGTGCCATCCATCCGTCCATTCCATCCATCCATTCAAGGAATCCATTCCTCCTTCCTCTTTCCTTCCTTCCTTTCCGTCCATTCCATTTCCTTCCGGGCTCCATCCATCCATTCCTCCATTCCAGTCCATTCCTTTCCTTTCCTCCTCCTCCATCGGCTCCATTCCATTCCTTCCTCCATTCCTTCCACTCCCTCTCCACTCTCTCCCCATCCTCCATTTCCTCCTTCCTCCATTCCTTCCTCCATTCTTCATCCTCCATCCATCCATCCATTCCATCCTCCATCCACTCCATCCGGCTCCGTCCGTCCATCCTCCGTCCATCCATTCCATCCATTTCCGTCCATTCCATTCCTTTCCTCCATCCGTCCATTCCGGTCCCATTCCATCTCTTTCCTCCATCCATCCTCCATCCGTCCATCCTCCTTCCATCCGGTCCATTCCTCGTCCTCCTCCTCCGTCCTTTCCACGTCCATCCTTTCCATTTCCTCATTTCCTCCGTCCATTCCATTCATCGTCCATTCCTTCCATTCCTCCGATCCATTTCAATCCTTTCATCTTTCCTAAAAGAGTTGAGATGATGAACTCTAGATGATTCTCTTGTGTAACCGCGATTGAGAAAGAAGATTTCTTTGAGAGTTGGACGTGCACATTGGTTGGTACAATTGAGAGCGTGATGAATCTAGATGGTGAGCGATGGTGAGTGTGGTTCAACTACGTGAGGGCAGCGGTGAGATAGAAATGGAGACATCCTTGTGTTTGAGCACAGGTGGATGTGCCCTAGTGGATGAGCACTAGTGGGTGTATGAGATCCTTGCTATATTGTTTAAGAATCGAGACTTTACACGTAACCCTATTTATAGTAAAGGGGAGTCTGGTCAATACAACAATGTAAAGATAATTAAAATTGTAATTATTAATTATATTGTGAGTTATTGGGGTCAGCCCTGTTGTGCCAATGAACACCATTGATAGGTTAGTCTAATATTAGTAAAGATGATTCCCCCATTGAGATCATAACACAAGTGTGAGTTTGGAAATTTCAGCAAGTACTTACTTCTTAGGAAAAGTGTGCACCTCTCTTGTGTGCTAGTCTTCTATGGTGGTGGAGGTCTTTCTCTTGAAGAATATAGCAAAGGGATTTTGGGTTTTGTTGGATTGTTGAGAAGGGGTTTACTAGGATACTTATTGTGTACTTGTGCATGGTGTTTCTTCTTGTGATTAGTTTGTTGCAACTTGTCTATGGTTTTAAGTAAAATGCTAAAAATGGAATGAACTTCATGCTTAAACCTAACATTGAAAAATCAACAAGGATGGCTACCAGAACCAAGATTGATGAGGAAAGATGGAAGACACAACTTCAGAGCATGGAGGTACAGATTATCCCTCCTCCTATAAGAACATGATATAGAGAAGTTCACTAAAGAAGAGGTTTTAGAACAAAGGGGGATGAGGCTAAAACAAAATTACAGAAGGATGTTGTCAAAGAGAAAAGGGATTATTAGATTCCGTCAGGACCATCACCCAATGGAGTGCATATGTGGTGTCCTCGAGGAAGAAATGATGGATGCCTTAACCTGATTGTTTGAAGGAAACAAAATCAATTGAAGAATGACCTTGAGAACTCGATTAAAGAGCACATTGAGTATGCAGAATTCAGAAACCATCCTCTCTTACTTCTCAAGAGTGAACTGGATCAAGGAGAAGATAGAAACCATTGGTGATATAGTGAATGGAGAAGAAATGGTGACGACCACCTTGAATGGCCTCCCAAGGTCCTGGGATGCATTTATTCGAGGGACCTGCTCAGAAGGGAGAGAGCTGCCCCAAGGTTAGGTGAGCTATGGGAAGATTGCAACAAAGAAGAAACAGAAGGACGACGACAAGAGAAGAGAAGATGACGGATGATGATCAAGCCCTAACCGCCCAGAGCAGGAAAGGGAAAGAGAGCAAGAAAGAACCCTCCTCGCCCAATAAGTTTCAGAAGGGCCAAATAAATAACCCAAATATCAAATGTTTATGTTGTCAAAAAATGAGACACATTGCTAGGAATTGTTCCCTCATTCGAAGACCAAGGGAAAATAAAGGAGGTAAAAATCATGTTCATACAAGATGATGAGCCACCAAAGAAGGTTGTAAAGGAATATGAATCAAGTGATGAGGGTATGTTCTTATCTCATCCCTTAAAGGAACTATCACTCATGGAAGTGAAATTTGGTTGATGGGCAGTGGTGCTTCCAAGAACATGTGAGGTTATAAAGACTCAGCAGTACAACCTTACTCATAAGGATTCACCGCACAAGGTGAAATGGGGAGATGACTATCAATATCCGATCAAAGGGTAGGAGAAGCCTCCTACAAGTTAGACCTTCGAGGAAAGACAATGAATATGAAGGAAGTTCTCTATGTTTTACAGTTGAAGAAAAGAACCATTTTCTCGTTTCAACATTGGATCATAAAGGATTTTTTTTATAGTTGCATTTGTTGATGGACAAGTTCTTTTGTGATCTAGAGGGAATACTGTAATGTTCCGAAAACTAAAGATGCCATGAACATTCGTTTTGTGAATTTAATGTGTTTTAAAGTTTGTGGCATTTAGTTAAGCACTGCGATCTAGTTTTTTTAAGTTGCGCTAGGGCTTATACTTATGGGTTTATGTGTGTTTATCGCTTTAATGGCAAAAATAAATATAGCAATGTAACACCTCACAGATGGAAGATCCAACAATAGAATCACCCAAAAAATACTCAGAGATCTGATTTTCATAACGGTGGTTGTCCTCCTTCAAAATAGAACTGATCACGGAATACATATAATATAGTAGAGTGTCTGGCCTTCAAAATACAATATGGAAAGAAGATACAGAGCTTTTAAAAGAAGCCTCTCCAAAGCTACTCAGACCCCAGAAACCCAGGTTAGAACCAACTCATAACCCAAGCTGAAATGTTGAAGATCTCCATGCTTTGTCTCTCCCTTCACTATTTGAAAAAGCGAAGAATTTGACCTCCAAGAAATAAGTTGTAGAATCCCCTAAGAAAGGTGCCATCTTGTGGGTGGGCCAAAGGGAAACTTTTGGTAAAGTCTGGGGCAGATGATGGGAATGAGCCCTTCCGAGATGGTGAATCATCCTATCTGATTGCCCTCACAGTGAGGGGCCAGAATTGACCTCTATGAGAAGATGGCCTCCAAACCCTATAGAAAAGATCCCAAAATGTAGATCGGGCAATTGAAAACCCCCTGGTAGAGTCTCGGACTAAATGATAGAGATCTGATCCTTCAAATGACTAGATCCTCAATCTATGATGCACCCTCCTCTCTCTGAACATGTATTGAGCTCCAATAAATAAGACAACAGAGAAACCCCCTCTAGAACAGGCTAGAAAAGGCACCCTAGGCCATACAAATAATACCCAGAAGTCTGTTTGCTCCTAATCCTTCTCCTATGCCTGGAACAAGCTCTTCTCCTCAAGATGGTGCACCCTCCTCTTTGGAAACTCTCACGGCTACACCTAGCTCTCGAACTGTGGTTGATGTAGAAACCCTTTGTAACTGAATGGATCTGATGTAAAATGGTGAGGAGAATCTCCTGCTTACAATGACCAAGCTTGGACCAGGATAGGTGGGAGGGCGGAATGATAGAGATTTGACCCTCCAAATGACTAGATCCTCAATCTATGATGCGCCCTCCTCTCTCTGAACATGTACTGAGCTCCAATAAATAAGACAACAGAGAAACCCCCTCTAGAACAGGCTAGAAAAGGCGCCCTAGGCCATACGAATAATACCCAGAAGTCTGTTTGCTCCTAATCCTTCTCCTATGCCTGGAACAAACTCTTCTCCTCAAGATGGTGCACCCTCCTGCTGGAAACTCTCCTGAAGCTACACCCTAGCTCTCCCTGAACCTGTGGTTGATGTAGAAACCCTTTGTAACTGAATGGATCTGATGTAAAATGGTGAGGGAGGAATCTCTCACCTTTGTGACCAAGCTTGGACTAGGTTGGGTGAGATCTTTCACCACCGAGATGATCTCTAGGGTTTGTTAAGTCAAAACCCCCAAGTGCATGGGCTCACTAGCAAGAAGCCAAATATCAAAATGATAAACAACATAATGAGAGAATAGAGGCCCCTATCTCTCTTTTATCCTCCTTGCTCACCTTGTCTCTCCAAAGTGACTTTTACTTTATTTAATTATTAATTAATTAATTAAATCACTTTAATTAATTAATTAACCATTTTACCTCTGAAAAGTAGTTTATCTCTCCTTGTGGCTTCCCTGACCACTGAAAATCACTTCTCATCATCCTATCCTATAGTGTTGTTCCTCCCGATTCCAATGAACTATTGCACTAAGAGGTTCGTCCAAGTATTATGCCCAATATGACCTCCTTAGTGAATTTAATTAACCTATCGCCCAAAATAACTCGAAATCTTGGAAATCGTCAGAATGCAACGAAACCAAAGCCAAGCTGTGCGGAATGGATTATGATGATGAAATAAGATGAGCAATGCAATTCGGACCCCAAAATACCCCTCAATAGACCCTATACTCGCTATGACCTCCATCTGGCTACTCTGGTCATCATAACACTTTGTAATACAATGATGTCCCATAGTGGGGACATTACAGTCCGCCCTGCTAGAATATTGCTTGTCCTCAAGCAATAACTGAATCCATCCAAATGTAATACCGAGGTCCCATGTCCACCTGTGGGACACACAGTAGGCTCCATCCAAAGATGAACTATCATGCACTCCACCCCCTGGGTCCCATATCAGGACATGAACTGCAATACCTTGTGAAGCATAATCTTGAAACATATCAACACCATGAGTCTCCTGCACATGACACATGGCCTCATCCCGGAATGAGTCCATCCTCCGAGTCCATATCAAGACCAACATGGTCTCCACCAACTGCACATGATGCTTCCATAGTGAAGTATTGCAAGACCTCCATGAAGCACCCTCAAGTGATGTGCTCTCCTCAACACTGAAGCTCAATGGAAAATCAAAATAACTTTCCCCTGCAAAGGTCCACTCGCCTCCATCAGTCAATGAAATTCTCAACCCTGCAATCCCCGGGTCCCATGCTAGTCTCTGCCAAGGATCACCACGCTGGAGCTGCACTACTCTGACCATGATTGTCTGCTGTCTGTATACATACTGGATACCCCACTCCTGGATCCTCAAGCTGGAATACCTGTGGCAACTGGACCTGTTGTCCAGAAGCTGCATTTGTAAAAGAACCTCTATGGAAGTAGTGTTAGAATTATAGAAGTAAAGCAGAAAATTAATGTCCTTTTAAATTTTGTTAGATAGAACAACAAAGGTCTTAACTAGGTCAAGCTTGAGAACTAAACTATTTAATTCTAGATAGTTAAATCAGACCAAGATAGAA
>SNQJ01S0256546.1:0-10469 GCA_010110895.2 Picea sitchensis | reverse complement strand
TTTCTTATTGCTTGCAAATATATTTTGGTTTGGATGGGTTGTTGATACAGTAGTTGGGTTTAATACTTTGACATTCAGAGTACCATATTCATTTCACAATTTACTTGGCTACAATCGTGAATGCACAGAAGTGTTATCACTTACAACCACCCATGTATGGATTCATAAACATATCTAACATTGTTAATCCATTATGTTGCTAATAACAAGAATGGATTTGGGTGCTTCTGTTCATTAATTGGTTGCATTGTGAATGGGTGGATTTACAATTTGTTTAAGTGTTGTATAGGAACATTTAAATAGTAGAGTATTCATTTGGATGGAAAACAGATTTGGATTGTTGGGTTGAATTTGTTTAAATTGAGTTATGTTTATTTAATTGGATTTACAAGCTAGTGAATTGAGCAATGGAACCAAATGAGAAGCATAGCCTTCTATTCATGGTTATGAATATGAATTCACATTGTGGAGTTTGATCTCAATGTGATTGTAATTATAGAGACTGTTGTTCCTGAGTCTGTACTTAAGGCTTAAAAGTACAGTGTCAAGGCATCCGAAAGTATAATAAAGGTTGGTAAAGGATTACACTAACCTTCGGTATGGGAAACTAATGAGGATTTCTATGTTCTCGTTGTCTAGCTTCCAACTGTTCCTGGGTAATAATATCTTGTTCAATGGCTGCCCATGAACGTTCTAATTCCTCCCGAGTGTTCGCGGTTTTAAGGATATTGTCAAAAATATTTAAGGCGATATGTATTTGATTGGATTATCCGGGTTGAGTATTTGGTTGAGTTGCTGCAGGGACAGTCATCGAGGAATAGTATCAATATGGAAATGATTTAGACAGAAGATGTCAATGTTGTTTCAATTTTGGTTAGAATAAAAAGAAACTTTTACATGAAGAACGGAATAAGGATGCAAACTGAAGGCCCTTTCCCATAACTGTATTATTTTTAGTAAAAAGACGCAGGGTGAAAAAAAAAATGTTAAGTTGTAGATAACGTGAGGTTACTGTCAGTAGAGAACTCACAAATACACAGAAGAAGAAATAGACATAGAAATAATTGACATATTGTAAATAAACATGAAATTATGTAAATGCAAATTGGTCTTACACCCGCTAATAGCTGGTGCAGAGGAAAGACAAGACACAATTACAGAAAAATGAAATCCTTTCACTATAGTAGTGGTCATACTAAATTTTAGCGATACACATCAATTATGAAGATTGAAACGAAAAAAAACAAGAAACATAACAAAACAAACTTGTAACACAGTCGTGACGGAATTGGGAATCCTCAAATTTGCTTGTATTAATTTATCCAATGCAAGAACTTTCTTACAATCACTACCAAAAAAGTCCATCCATTGGTCTTCTTTTTGTCCCCTATTTATACAAATTTCTCCCCCTTTGAAACTTAACGGTGTCATAAATTTGATTACAAAACGAGGGGAGCGAGATCACTCCAACTCTCCTACTCTATTTTCAAAAAGTGTCAGGTGCTTGCCCTTGCGTGATTCGGCATATATGATACATCTGTCTACAAACTGGGATACAAGTTGTGAATGTTTCGCTTGACAGCTGGGAGGAGCGAAATCACTCCATATCTTCTACTCTTGTTTCAAAAAGTGTCAGGTGCTTGTCTTCGCATGGATTCAGTGTACCTGATACATTTGTCCAAAAACTAGGATACAAGTTTTGAAGGTTCTGCTTGACAGCTGGCCTCGGCAAAATAACACTCTCGGGATAACTGTGGAAGTTTATCACCCATTTGTGCATCAATGATATTAAGGGCACTGAGTTGCGCACTGGGCTGAATCAAATGTTCATCCACTTGAGCCATGTCTACCCTGTCCATCTTAGAGATTTCCGCCAAATTTCTTTCATTCTTCTCCTTCATGTCGAGGGAAATTTGATCTATATTCATCTGCCTCGGTGTTTCTGAGTCACCTCCACTCTCCATCCCTAATAGCTCACCATCTATAGCATTGAAAGATTCTTCTAACAAATTGGTCATTTTCTGGACCTGTTCTCTGCTTAAGGTAATATTATGTTCCCAATCCTTTAATAGAACATTACCTCTAGTTTTTTCAGCGATGGTGAGTCCGGGAGAACCTGTTGAAAACCTGTTGTTAGTAGCTATCACTGCCTCTTGAAAGGCGATCCGAGCAGCCTTTGCATTCCTTTCTTTGATAATCAGATTTTCAGAAATCTGATGCATTAATAGGCAATTTTCTCGGATTTCTCCCACTTTGTCTAGCAGACTCTGTTGCGCAGAAGAGATCCTGCTTCGAATATCGATCGCTCGAGATTTAAAAATCTCGATGTCGATCGCCTTGCTTTCCGCAACCTCTAATTGAGCCTGCAACTCTGTGATCATACTCCTCTGCTGACACGACTGTACCTGAACATCTCGAATGACTGAATTTGCTTGTTCCAATTTGGTTTTGAGGACTTCTATTTCTTTTGTATCGGCCGATCGGGCCAGTTCCATTTCTCCACTCGCTTGACTCTTAGCGCTTTCCGCGGTCGAAGCTACTCGGGCTTCGAGACTCTTGATCAGGTGATTCTTTCTCTTGAGCTTATTTTTCAACATCTCGACCGAGAATTGATTCGCCGACGCATACGCTCCCAGTGTTCCTGTGATTTTTGTGGAGAATTCATCACTCTTTTTGTTCTTCCCATCGGTCATTACTTTGAATTTTTTGGCAGTTGATCCTTCATCCTGGCAGAACTCCCTTTTCACAACTGCTTTTCTTTTTTTGTCGAAGAAGAACTCATTGGGAGGAAGTTCTTCTGCTCTAATGGGCCTTAGTTCTTCACCGAAAATCCATCCTTCTCCTATGTTCCCTTGCGTTGACTGCAACGGGGTGACAGAGGTGATGGGTTCCCCGATTTGCTTCGCGGCCTTTCCTGGTGTGTCGAGGGAGTCCTGCTCCTTCGAAGGATTAGAGGTCTTTGTCTCTGTCCCTATCTCTGGATTCTGAGTTTCTGGCGGGTCTGTGTTTTTTACTTCCGCCTCTGGACTATGTTCCTTGGGAGGGTTAGTAGTCTCTTTTTCTGTTTTGGGATTCTTCTCCTGCTCAGGACTCTTCTCTTGTTCGGGATTCTTCTCCTGTTCTCCTTCCTGACGTTTTTCAGGGTTAGACGTTTGGCCCTTAGAGCTTTCAGCGTCCTTCTCTTTATCCTTGGAAAGACCCAAACCTCCTAGCACCACGGGGAGACATCTCTTTCTATGCTCCTGAAATTTTAAAACAGAGGCCCTGTCTTCGGGTGCTAGAGATCTGATTTGGACTTGCACTTCCCCATAGGACCTCGCCCCTTGGAAAATATCATCCGAGGGTGAACACTCGTGTTCAAACCTTTTTAATCCACAATTTCCCAAATGGGTGCTTACAATTCTCTGAGGATCATGCTTTTTGTACTCAATAGAGACCAAACTCAAGTCCTTTAAGGTTGCAGCCTCAGCCTTAGCGTGTCCAAAATCCAATAAAGAATATGAATTTAGCCGAATGGGGAAAAACGACCATACCTTCTTCGATGATGCTTTGAGCTCTTTACTCACTCCGCCAATCACTTTTTGTCGAGCAATCTCGCGACAGGCTAGCTTGTCGGGGATGAACAGTGGTAGCGCCAGAGGAGGAACAGTAGCTCTGAATACTCTAAAATAGGAGAACTCTGCTTCCACGTACCAGTCCGCGATACTTCTCAAATTTGTTGCAATGCTATATGAGATGCGAGGTGGCGACAAACCAAAAATGGTGATGTGCAGAGGCACCATTACCCAGTTGAAAATCTCATAAATAAATTTATTTGCGTTATTTTCCCACAGTTTATCGTGGTACTCATGTACAGTTTTTTCTTGGGTTGGACTCCAAGCCCAATTCATCAAAGGAAAAGGTGTCATGGAGCATATCGCGTCCATGACATACACTGACATAAAGAATGATGATGGTCTCCCGGCTGCCTTTTGCTCCTGGTACTCTGTGACCCTGTTGAACAAACTGTCGGAGAGCATCCTCGCCCAATTAAATGAGGATCCTTCTGCTACCCAAAAGATGAGAGGTACCCACTGGATGTAAAAATGTGCAGTATCCTCCCTTCCGAAAAGTCGACATGTCATCATCGCCACATACATATACTGTGGCTCCAGCGAAGCAATTGAATACACGCCCTTGTCATTTGCTCTGAATGTCGCGGAGCACGAAACCCAATCTTTTATCAAGCCAGGCATGGTTTTGTCATATTCTTCGCACTCCTTCTTTTTGAATTTCTCCAGGAATTCAGTGCCATATGTATATTCAGAAGTTGCTGGGAGCTTATACATAGATTGGATATGCTCTGGTCTGAAAGTCCCGACCGCGGTCCGTTGGTCATTTATGATAGTTCGGGTGGGCAGGTCTATGTGATCCAACGCCCATCGGATCATGTCGTAGTATGGGAGCAACCGTGGTCTGGTTGCAACCAGGTGCATACCAAACTGAACAATTGTCTTGTATTTAGTGTTCAGGTCGTCCTTTACAATATCATTGTCATCGGAGTCGGAATAGTTCACCAACTCGGATTGTAGAATATCTGAAACAAACGACCAGTTGGGTACTGAGCTGCCAGTCCGAGGTGAAGTATCTGAGATGTTGTCTGAACCTTGCGCTACAACCTCAACATTCGCTTTCACTGCTCTCCTTGGAGCCATGGCTGAATCTTGCTTTTTCGCTCTTCTGCAATAAACTTGTGTATACATGCGGAAATGAGTTCCCTCGGAGAAACGGTGAGCTCTGCGCGCTTATGAGAAATGTTTAAAATAGGATGAAACTCTCGTATATATTTGAAAACCCTGTACCTTTTGAAATAAGTCTGTCAAATCGCAAATAAAACCAAATTTATTGTATAAATCTGATCTTATTTATTCGTGGATTTACCCTAATTCTTCATTAATGTCATCAATGTTCGACGGCTTGACAGGAAATCGGGTTATGGAGAGCAAGTAAATAGCTCATGAAGTGTGTCAACCTCGATGCACGGGACGTATCTCATTTAACTTAAAATTACAAATCTTAACGACTTAAATAATTTTCTCGCTTTTCGCTGCATCATGAATTTCCTTTTCATATTTTGACTCTTCAACTCACGAGATTGCGAGTGCCGATTTTAATGTACTTAACGGTAACCGTGATTTGGCGCATCCTTAATTATACAATTAATTTACTTGCCATATCGCGACTCAAGAATTCGAGGACAGACCTTTGGGAAAATGATATGCAGAGTCGCGATATCGTGATGTGGCGATAATTAAAGCTCGAATTATGAGAAGGAAATCTTAGATTAGGAGACTAATTAATCTCGCCATAATCATGTCGCAACTTCGTGAATCGGGGTTTTGGACACTTTATCTTTATGAAAGAAAGTGCCGAGTGGCGATGTGCCGAGAACCAAAACTAACCGTGATTAGTTTTTTACCTTTAGTTCTTGACCAAGGTTCTCATAAAAGTTATCGTGTTCTCAGCTATTGGGGCCGTAAGAACAAAAAATTGGGTTCGACGAATGCCGAGGCGTGAAATCCCGATGATGTCTAATCATGGGTTAAAGGTTTTACCCTAGTCAATGTCTTGGGCGAAAATTAAAAATGAGTTCGCGGTTACGCGACTCGGGACTTGTGAATTGAAAGATTAAAATATCCGACTTGCGAGACCCCGAAATAAAAAAAAGAGTGAGCATACCTGCGAGAATGGACCTGTTTTGAAAGAGGGAAAAGCATTTATGTTCAGGTGACAAGATTTTTCAGAGTTTTAAGATCTCGGAAGGAAAAAGGAAGTCAAGTTAGATTCCAAGTTTCAGAAATTGAAAATTTTTTTTGGAAGGTAACCAACAAGGGTGGCTCCAACATAGGCTCCAACTAGGGATCTCGCTTCCCTATGAGGCGGGAAGAACAGTAGACCAGGTGCCAATATTGGGTAAATGGAGTCACATGCTAAAATTAACAGAAAAAATCAAGGAAAAAGATAGAAGGGGAGGGAAATCTTCGCTTTGTACCTCAGAAATTTTTCCGAACTTAGATACTCTTTTCAAACACAGCTGAAGTCGTTTTCTCAATTTCCCCTTTCTCACTACTAACTTTGGGGACACTTTAAGACAACCCAAATGATCCTAGGATATTCAACAGATCTTACGATTCTCAGCTTGCATTAAAAGAATGTTATTATATAATTCCAAAAAAGGGAAGTCCCATCGGAATTTGGGGAAATGATCAGGCTTTCAAGAAGTGTTGTTTACTGGAGTAGATTGATATTTATGTGTAACAGCCTTACAGATCTCTCAGACATTGCTTCACTTCCAGCGAGCCTATTCAGTACCCCGGTGAAGTTGTCTGACCCCTTTTTCACTGAATTTCTTTTCACCACTTTGGAAAATATTTATGCGTTTAAATGCTAAGATGAGGGCAATCATTTCTGAATTTCCTTTCATCGTCTTAATGGACTAGGTGGGGGAAATCATTTCTGAATTTCCTTTCACCATCGGTCTTAGTATTTACTTTTAAAACACGAAGATGGGAGCAATCAGTTTATATCAGGGTTGAGATCTGTGTAATATTTTTTATCATAGGCCTGTCAACTTATTTTGATTACTCTGTATCAACCTTCTTTGACCCTCACAAGACCTTTGGTTCTTAGGGAGACAGGGGAAAATGATGAAATTTCAAGGAACATCCAGTTCAAGCAAGCTTTGATTTTTTCGATGTTTATGAAAAACCTAGGAAAGTTAAGATCGCTATAAACGTTCCTTAGCTTAGCAAAAGATCAAGTAGTTGTGAAGACCAGCTTTCTTATTAGGATCTATTTAGGAATCCCTGAGGTTTGAAATGAAAAACCTTTATCCCTTCCCAAAGGCTTGGGAAGATAGTGACTTACTAAAAGTTAGACCCAAATAGAGACAGAAAACAAGGCAGCAATTCAATGGCTTAATATACAAAAGGTTACAACAGTTCGGGACTAGTTTTCGAATACATTAGGGAACAAAAATTATGACTGACTGTTTTTGGGTTTAAAATATTCATTCAAATTTAGTTTGAAGATTATGAAGCCAAAAATAATCCTGTTATTTAACCTTTTATATTGCAATTTGAACAATATTACCTCAGATTGCTAAAACAGCCTTTCATGACCTGTTTATTGAGAAAACTCACCTCTGTCTTTTCAATTTCTTCGTGGACTATGAATTATCTTATGCATCACCTGTTTTATGTTGTTCTATTTCCAACACCGATCTACACGTTATTTTTTCTGCTAGTTTCGTCTTAGGCTGGAATCCTGCAAAAACAAATACAAATCTGATTTAAAAAACGTGTTGAAAAATTTAGGGACGAAAACCAAAAATTGAAAATAAACGTTTGAACAAAAACATAAATATGTACAAAAACTCATAATAAAATTTATTTATTTACAAATATATATATATAACTTTTTATTTTTTATTTTATTTTCCTTTCTATCCGACGACTGTCACATCATGTAGTGCTTTAGATATCGCCCGTTGACAGGGGCGCTGAGAACTTCTCCATCAATATTTTCCAGAAGAAAGGAATTCTTTCCTTGTGGAGCCGAGACCCTGAATGGTCCATACCAAAGGTGGTCAAATTTGCCATGCTTCGCGGCTTCCTCCCTTCTCATATCCCATCTTAACACCAAGTCACCTGGGAGGAACTCTCTGTTCTTTGCCTTAAGATCGAACGATGCTTTCATATCGTCCTGGTATTTTTGTGTTTTCTCATCAACCTCCACTCTAAGTTGTTGAACCTCAATCAGTTGGTTAATTCTTTTGGTTACATGATTGGGCTCTTCGTTTTGATCCTGCCATAATTTCATCACTGGCAATGCTAAGTTTATAGGCAGAACCGCCTCGGTCCCATATACCATATGAAACGACGAAATGCCGATAGACCTTTTAGTGTTGATGCGGTTTGCCCA
Source organism: Picea sitchensis (assembly GCA_010110895.2). Classification (NCBI taxonomy): domain Eukaryota; kingdom Viridiplantae; phylum Streptophyta; class Pinopsida; order Pinales; family Pinaceae; genus Picea; species Picea sitchensis. The sequence goes on along the minus strand of SNQJ01S0256546.1, from coordinate 2,507 downwards.
TAATGCGTGCTTCAAATGTACATGCCAGGACCTCTTGTTTTCGTTCAGTACCTTTTTTATTACATTTACCAGGCTCTTATTAGATGATTCAGCCAACCCATTTCCCTGAGGGTAATAAGCAGTGGAATGGCTGAGAACGATACTGTACTTCTGGCAGAAGTCGATCATAGCCATGGACTTGAAATCCTGGGCGTTGTCGGTAACAATCTATCGGGGACACCCGAATCTTGATAAGATGTTATCTTCCAAGAAGTCGATCACCACTGAGTTTGTTGCCCTTTTAGTTGGAATTGCTTCCACCCACTTTGTAAAATAATTTGTGGCTGTTAAGATCCACTTATGATGAGCACTGGCATGGGGATTGATTTCCCCTATGAAGTCTAATCCCCATTGTTGAAACGGGGCTTCAGTTTTGACTGGAACGAGTGGTAGTGCAGGGAGTTTCTGTTTACCGGCGAATATTTGACATGAGTAATAGGCACGTACTTTGGCATTGATGTCCGAAAATAGTTTCGGCCAATAGTATCTGGCCCTCAAGATCTTATAGGCTGTGTCTCTCCATGCATGGTGTCCTCCACAGATTCCTTCATGAAATTCTTCTATGACCCGTGGGGTTTCCAACTCAACCAAACAGACCAGTAAGAACTCGAGTGGATCCTTCCAGTATAGTTGATTTTCGGAGATGCAATATTGTATAGCGTGGAGTTTTAAGGTTCTGTATTTGGCTGGTGTCAGTCCATCTGGACATTTTAGGTTAAAAAACTATATCTTTATACCAGAATGATGACATGAATTTTTCTTCAACCTTGCTTGGATATGTTTGGTCATCCGGCTCTTGCAAACATGTGTCTTCGTCTTCTCCCTGAAGGCAATTGATGTCAAGAGCTCTAAAGTTCGAATCAGCCAAGAGTTTGGCCAGACCCTTTCCCTTTATCAATTTAGTAGGCTTGATTTCTAGATCAAATTCTTGTATCTTAGCGAGCCAGCGCCATCTTTTTCCATCACTGTCCGGTTGTACCAATATATCCTTCACAACACTGGTTGGTACATACGCGATAATTTTTGAATGTAAAACGTAAGTTTTGAATGCTTTTAGCGCTTTCACCATTGCGTACGCCTATTTTTCTATTATATCATATTTTAGTTCGGTGTCTCTAAGGCTCTTGCTAAAAAACGCAATCGGGCGTTCAAAGCCTTCATCATCTTTTTGCAGTAACACCGCGGCGATAGTATGTTGAGAAGCGAATGAGAAGATGAGGAAATCTTTCAAGTAATCTGGGCTTGTTAACACAGGTGCCTTGCTGATGACTTTTTTAATACGCTCAAACGACGCTTTAGCCTCGGACGTCCAATTTACTCTGCTATCTTTCTTCATCATTCCTGTGATCAATTTGACAATCTCAGCAAAATTTGGTATAAACCTTCGTAAAAAATTTATTGTACCGAAGAAAGATTGAATTTCTTTAACATTTCTAGGAATACTGATAGTTTGTGTCGCTTCAACCCTCTTAGGATCAATCTTGATCCCATCTTTAAATACGATATGCCCCAGAAGCTTACCTTCCTGCATAGCGAAATGTGATTTCTTTGGGTTCAAAGATAGACCATACCTGCGGCATTTTTCGAAAGTCTGTTTTAAATGGATCAAATGTTCTTCATCGGTTTTAGAAAAAACCGTCAAATCGTCAAGGTAGATTACTACGAACTTATCTCTTTCTCCGACGAAAGCGATATCCATGGCGCGCTAGAAGGTAGCCCCTGCATTCATTAAACCAAAAGGCATTTTATCATACATGAATGTACCCATGGTGTGTTGAAAGCGGTTTTTTCTCTGTCTTGCTCGTTCATGGTGATTTGGTTGTACCCAGAAAACCCATCTATCATAGACATTTGATTTTCTCCAACTACCCTTTCTAGGACGTGGTCCATTTTAGGCAGTGGATAATTATCTTTAAGAGAGGACCTGTTCAAGTTCTGGAAATCCACACACAGTCTGATTTCTCCGTTCTTTTTTCTGACAGGGACCAAATTTGCTACCCAGTCTGAGTATCTTCGAGGTACAATTATTTTCGCATCTAAGAGATTTTTAACTTCCTTTTCAATAACGGGCAACAAAATGGGGTTAAACTGCCTGAGATTTTGCCTAAAAGGCTTGACTCCGGGCTTCAAAGGTATCTTGTGCTCAATTATAGAAGTATCATATGTTCGAAGATCATCATAGGACCAGGCGAAAACATCTTTATAGTGTCTAAGTAGGTCCCTGTATTGTTCTTTTACCTTGGGAGGGAGTAATTTAGATATTTTTACTATCCTGGAATCTTTTTCAGTTCCTATGTTGCAATCCTCCACTTCTTCTGGTTGGGTCTGCAAAGTGGACTTCACAGGTATGTCGTTCTGATCGAAGAGTCTTTCCAAAGGAATTAAGCCTTTCGGGATTTGGTTATTTTTAAGGACCAACATGCGATGATCCGCTATTTTTTCTCGGAAGGTTTCAGGATCTTCATCTT
>SNQJ01S0256545.1:0-12501 GCA_010110895.2 Picea sitchensis | reverse complement strand
AGTTGATGCATCCGCCCATGTAAAAGATGCAACATTATTATGTGAGTTGTTGCATGGGTTCATCGAAGAGATTGGTGCACACCGTGTGGTGCAAATCGTGACAGATAATGCAACTAATTATGTGGCTGCTGGTAGGATGCTTATGGAGAGGCATAGCGCAGTGTTTTGGACTCCATGCGCTGCACACTGCATTGATTTGATGCTTGAGGATGTGGGGAAAATTCCCTTCATCAAGGAGGTGATTGATCAGGCGAAGAGCATCCCTAAGTTCATATATAACCATGGTTTTGTTCTCAACCTCATGAGGACACACACCAAAGATTGGGAGTTGTGACGTCCGACAGTCACACATTTTGCGACACACTTCCTCACCCTCCAGTCTTTGCTTCAATGTCAATATGAGTTGAAGCGAATGTTTGTTTCTAGTGAGTGGCGTGATTGCAGATATAGTAGGCGAGTGGATGGTAGAGCCATTGCTAGATTGGTGTAGAGTGACTCCTTCTAGGAAGGAGTAGAAGAAGTTTGCTTAGTTGCTGAACCTTTGGTAAAGGTTCTGAGATTTGTTGATGGCGATAAGCCCGTAATGGGCTATTTGTATGAGGCCATGGATAAGGCCAAAGAATCTATCCAGGCTTATTATGAGGGAAAGGGTACCCCTGGGTACAACAAAGAGATGATGATATAGGATTTGATTGATAGTCGGTGGACTGGAATGCTCCATCGATCCATTCATGCAACAACGCTTTTCCTCAACCTTGCATTTTCCTACAAATGCAACTTTGACTTTGATGACGAGGTGATGGATGGCCTCTTTACTTGTCTTCAAAGCATGGTACCTGATGATGGCACTCGCAATCAAATAAATCACAAGATAGAGATGTATAGAGAATGTGATGTATTATTTGGCTTTGAAGATGCAATCAGGCTAAGGACCACTTTGATGCCACATAAGTCATTGGATTTTTAAAATTCAATTATGTATTTTAAATTTCAAAATTTAAATTTTTATTTGAAAGTTAATTATGTTCATTTTTTAAAATTTTAGTGTTTTCTTTCTTTCTTATTTGTTGCAGATGTTTGGTGGAGGAACTATGGCACAAAAGCACCAAATTTATGAAAAGTTTCCATTAGAATACTCGGTCAAACATGTAGCTCTTCGGGCTGTGAGCGCAATTGGAGTATTTTTGACAAAATACACTCCAAAAGATGCAAAAGGTTAGAAGTTAGAACTTTAACAAAGCAATTAGCCAATTACATTTATTATAATTTAAATTTATAACCCTCAACACTCATCAAGTTTTTTATGACCCTCTTATAGATTGGCATTCCCACGTCTTAATGACTTGGTGTACACCCACTACAATCTCCGACTTTGGATGAGGCAGATAGAGAAAGAGCCAGAAGTGGATGCCATTTCTTTGGACAATATTGATATATTGTCTAAGTGGAGGGTGGAGGTTGAGGTGTCTCTCTTGGATGAGGCACCTGCATGGTTAGAGGAAGGGGACCAGGAGCAACAACAGTAGCAACAACAACAATAGGAGGAGGAGGAGGAGGAGGAGCTTCATCCATACACCATGGAGGATGATGAGCTAGTTGAAAGTGGAACACCACTTTCTACATAGATTGGAGTAGCTAGTCCTCCATCCACCATTGATGCACGACCAAGACCTTTTGCCTCTAGTTCAAGGCCTGACAAACGACCCATGATTATTTCCCGTAAAAGGGGGAGAGGGCATTGATAATTTGATATCATATAGCTAGTTGCTAGTTTTGGGACATATACATTTATATATGTGATCATTGATGTCATTTTGTATTGGTTTCATACTTTCAGTAATGATTTTGATGTATCGGTTTTTATTTGGCATCCACTATATCATATATATCAGTTCTTTCTCCATATTTATGTGCCTATGTGTTTATATGATGTTGTTGTTGCTTTATATATTGAAAAATGTTTAAAATTTTGAAAAAAAATGAATAAATTATGTATTTTTTAATGTTTGTCAAGGTTTTCTGATTTTTTCGCCGATTTTTTTCAAGGAGATATTTTCAGGGCCCTTGCCGTTTTTTTTGTCGATTCCGAGTTTTTCTTCTATGGAAAGATTTGGTTAAGATCTGCTTTCAAAAGATGAGAGTTATTTTCAGAGGTTTTGAAGGTGACATTTTCTAAGGGTTCATGATCATATGGCTATTGGAATATTTTAATGTTTTATTAAAACTTGAATGGATCAAAATAGTTGTTAATGGTTAGTGATTCAAGGATAGTGAAGTGTGGCTAGAGGATGTTGAAGGGGCTCGAGATGGCCCACTAGTGGGTAGAGTTATAGTTCTAGCTTGAGGTGAGTGGCAACACTCATTAAAGTGTTGTTTTGAGTCCCAGTGTTCTGATATTAAATCCAAGAAAAGATTATATTCTTCAATTTTGTATGGTGATAACATCCTTGAAGAGGTACAATCTTACAAGTACTTAGGTATCAATCTCAAGTACCATTTAAACGATAATTATAGTGTTGAGAAGAGAACCATTGGTGGTTGGAAATCTTATTATGGTCTTGAAAACAAATGTAGAAATGCTAAGTTTGGGATTGGGATATAAAAAGTTAAATATTTTAGTTATTCTAGTTATTCTTTATGGTTGTTCTGAAGTTTGGACCTCCAATGTCCCTCGTGAGACTTGAAATTGTATTGAGCACATCCAAAAATGCTTAATAACCTATAATTTCAAAATTAATTGCAACACTCCTTACCTCATTCTCTTGATTGAAGTTGGATGTGTTTTTGTGGAGTTTAAATGCACGATTAAATATTTAGATTACAAGCATAAATTGCTCTCAAGTTGAAGAAATATAGGCTTCTTGTTATTTGCTTCTAGTATGAGTAGTTTCCACCATAGAGTTAAAATAGGTTGTGCTAGAGATTCTGAGGCTTGGATTAACTATTAGAACATAAAAGAAGACAATCAAATTAGTAATATCGACAATATTGAATCTTGCCTCATTATGAAATTTAAAGATAAAACCTCGAAGGACAATCAAATCATTGCTAGAGGGAGTTGAAATACCACAAAGATTTTATAAACCTAATTTCATTGATTAAAAATATTTTTCCTAACATTCTTAGCTTAAAGAACAAAATGAGTATTTTCAAAATCAGGGCCAATGCTTATGACCTCCATAATGAATCTGATCATTGGATTAACCCAAAAACACATTGGGATGAACATATTTGTAAAATTTGTAATACAAAGGAGGTTGAGGATGAACACCACTTCCTTTTAACATGCCCTATTTTTAATAATTAAGATACAATTTTATCCAGTGTCATAACTTATTACTCTTCAAGGTCTCCTTGCATACGAAAACCATAATGACTTTATCTCTTTCATTTCCACCATGTTCAAACATAGAAATGACATTCTAAAGAATATTCAACATGTTTCTCTTTAGTTTTTCAATAAACTTTATTAATCTTAGGGGATGTAAACATCATCATCATCTATTAATATTAATGACCTACATTAACTATATAATTATATAAGTAATTAAATAACTTAAATCATTTGAGTATGTAGGTTTCCCCACCGAGCCATAATTGTAGTGATTCCTCTAGAATTGAATTGTGTATAGGTTTTGCAATCACCCAACGTTTCAATTTGACACTCCATCCATCACCAGGGGAATCAATTAAAGCTATATAAAATAGAAAAGAGTGAGCCCAAGGGTTAAATATATAGTTTACTAGAGAATTACCCGTTAAGAGAATAATAATAAATTTAATAAATTAATTCCTAAAAAAGCTGGAAACTTGGTCAAATTGTTTAAACTCATATTAATATTAATACTAAGAAAAGTGAGGGGATTAGGTCAATAAAGTTAAAAGGGAGTGTTGCCGTCCTAATGCACACTTGCAAACGTGAGCTAAGTCCGGCTCACTTAGTGTGTCCTTGGAGGCACAATGCCTAGGTTCACAGCCCACACTGTCACTTTGACCGGAACCTCTTCCGTCTAGGCTTACTCCTAGGGAAGTCAAAGGGGGTAGACCTTAGTTTCTAGATGTGTTAATAGTTAAGTTCTAGGAGTTAATTTTAATTTCTTAAGGTTAGAGGGGATCTATCCTATGATGTTAAGGCAACAATGTAGGATGCAATGGTTAGTATGTAAAGCAAGCCTTTTCCCTAGGTCAACTAAGGCTAGTGCCTAGAGATTGGGCAAGGGGTCAACTATGTGTTAGGGTGTTTCGTTACAAGTATGATTACAAGATATACAAAAGAATAATTAAATCAAGTGAATTAGATACAAGATTTACAATTAAAGAATACTAAGATACAACAAACAAGCTAACCACTTTAATTTTTTTATGTTTGTGCAGGATATAAAGAGATCAAAGCATCATATAACATCTACAAGATTATCATCAACATATCACCACATCGACAAAGAAGATCTAAAGTTTTAAGCACAAATGTTATGAAGATGACTCACTCTTATTTATTAAACCCTCAATGTATTTATTAGATTAAGCCCAAGGTTGAGTTATTAAGCTTTCTTAAGATTATTAAGTTTTATTAAGCTTTCACCAAAGCCTCCTCCCCCTATTGCCAAATAACTGCTGGATGCTCAAGATAGTATAGCAATGAGGCTAACCCTAGCTTTCTTAGTCAGTCCTAAGACAAGAGTACTCTCGGAGAGGACACATCCTGTGTGCTGTGAGACAGTCCCCTGCCTACACCCTCCGTTGCTTCCTCAAGCCCCGTTTTAGATGGTGGTCTAAGGTACCCTAAAGAGTCTAGTAAGCTTATATATGGATTAGGTAGACTTTTAGGAGTGTTTTAGAGTGTTTTAAGAGTTTTATGACACTTTTAAATGGTGATTTAGTGACTTGGCCGAAACTTACTTCAGCCTTAAAGATGTGTTGATTAAGTGTATTAGAATAAGAGCATTAACACATATATGCTATGTGAGAGCAAGTCACTTAGATTGCACAATTAGATAGCATGAAAGAATAACAAAGGCAAGAACAACTTGCCACCCAATAGAAGATATGCAATCACACTTATATCATATTCAATAGCATTTAGATAAGAGCATTTAGTGTGAAAGAGAAAAAGATTTAGATGTGCCTACTTATCAACAAGTTATCTCAAGTATGTAGCATCAATGACAAATAACACCATCTACTTGTTGAAACATCTAAACATCAAAGATTATAGATCTAAGCATGAAACATAAAGATAGAGACTTGAAATAAGTTAAGCATGCATGAGATCTAGTTAAGTTGATTTAGGTGCCCAATAGGCTTAAGCTAGGGAATTAGAAAGTATATTAGATCTAAATCTAGAATATTATAACATCAGGTATTTAGATCATTAACCACATGTTAAAACCCTAACCTAACCTTTTGGGGGATTCCTCTACCAAATACGTAGGCAATTAAATTAGCTTGCTTAATTAGAGATTATTGAGAAAGGAGAGAAACAAGCAAGCCAAGAAGCAAACAAGAAGCAAACAAAAGGAAAAGGCAAACAAGCAAACCCTACCCCACGTCTTAGGGTTTGGGAGATACCCTTTATCTCAAAAACCCTCACGTCCTAGGAAGGAAAAGGCAAGAAAGGAGCAAGATCTAAACTAAACCCTAACTACCCCAAGGCTCACATGTGGGAGGAGGCCGTACCACTCCTTCTCCCACAATTATGAGCCACTACAAGCAAGCAAAGGAGAACACTAAGAAATTGAATGAGGAAGGTTGAGAAATAACTACCAATCCCTTGGGGGTCTATGAGTGTTGTGTGGATGCTTTTGGGTAGCCAAAACCCCTCTCAACCAGATCTGAACCTACAAAAACCATATAGCTTGCTGGAAATGTTACACACAACTATACCAATGAAGAAAAACTTTTGCTTTTTTAGGGAAAAAAATTTTCTTGAAATTTTTTATGAAAAATTTATATTATGATGACCATAAGACTATAATATGCTAGCTGAAATATGGATTGTAACAGAAATATTTAGAGGAAGAACAATAGAAGAAGATTGCTTGGAGTGTATGAAAATCTCAAAGGGAGACTCTTCCAAGAGACACCCTAATGAAACCCTTGAAGTTCAACCTGCAAAACTCAACACAATAGCATGCATACGATGGATAATATGGAGGGTTAAACTAATAAGTGAAATACTTGCACATTATCTAGCTAACCACATATATAGATTCATAAGAATACTCTTTGCAAAACCTACTCAAATAAAATACTTACCTAAGATCCATTCATACATGCATCATATTAAATTGAAAAGATTATACCTCATGTGTTTGTAAGACCCAAAATACTTGTAGATCTTCCCAAAATATCCTCCAAAGCTTCTTTATTATTGCATCAAGAAAAGGGATCTTGGATAAATACTTGCTCCAAAACCCTAAGAGAAGAAAATGAAAATGGATGGAATAGAGAGAGAGAGAGAGAGAGAGAGAGAGAGAGAGTGGAAAATCAAGTAGCATAACAATAGCTCAAGATATGGTAAGTGAAAGAGTGAGGAGAGGGATCTATTTATACTTGGAGAGGCAAACCTACCTCTCTTAGATCTATGCCAAGTGTCCACCACCAAGCATAAGAGTAGATCTCAAGGCTAGGGCGCACCATCTAGGGTTAGATCAATAGATCTAGGGTGTAGAATGGTATGGGAGGTGTTGGGATCACACAAAACACAAGTGAGAGGCTATGGGATTCGTGCTAGGGAAGAGGAAGAGGCCCCAACAAATAAAAAATGATTTTTCATTGGAGATCAACAAAAGAGGGGCGTAACTTCCTTGGAGGGTGCAATTTTTTGGGATGAGGGAAGGATAGGAGGGGGAATAACGAGGTAAGGAGTGTAGGAACACTCTAGAAGGTGAAGTGGGGGGTAAGGGTTGGAAAAGCACATGAGAGGGGGACCCCCTATACACTTAAACCTAAGTTACAACATTCCTCACTAGGAAAAACGTCAATCCCCCTAGGGGGGCGTAACTTTTTGGTGAGGAGAAGGGGTAAAGGGTTAGAAGAGGTTGGAAAAGGTTGGGAGGGTTATGTTATGCTTAGGGAGTCTCTCTCTAACCTTTATCCACCATTTAACATCCTTCTAACTCATTATTACAATTTTACATTTTTGCCATGTTTGGACTTTAGCAATTAAAATTGTTGTTTTTGACTGACTGACACTCCGGGTGGACAAACCCATAGAAAAAGTTATCCAATTGAGTTGAAACTTGGTCCATGGATGTAGGGGGTGCTATTCCATTTCTTTTGAGCACAAATACCCCTATCAAAAGTCCAAGGACCTAGTTTTTACAATTTTTACTCAAAAATAATTAATTAATTAAATAATTAAACCTCCAAACTTAGGGAAATTTAATTAAAAATTAATTAATTAAAAAAAACTAATCTAGACTCGACGGAATTCTGCGAAACTTTCTAAGATGTCTTGCATGGTCATTTACAATGATTCCCTATAATAGTTACCAAAAGATAAGCCCACTGGAACACCATTCACCACTTTGGAGGAATTATTGCAAGTGGGAGGGAAAAACTCATGGGAGATCAATAAGGCTGAAAAGCCCAATTGATAACCTGAGAATAAAAAACCCTCGGTGAAAGGAACTCTCCCAGTGAACCGATCCCAAGGTAATTGACCTAGACATGACTCATGCAGACCTATTACATTATTGACCCACGTAGGGGTGCAGAAATTCTTGTTACAAAAATAAGTGCTGGGGCCAAACAATGCCCTGTAGAACCAAAGGTCTTCAACAAATTTGCATCTGATGATGCATCTCTTGATGGTACATGGAGTTGACCACATGTGCTAAATGGGCGGTCAACATGGAGGGAAAATAAATATAGATTTAAATTAATAATAATAATTATAAAAAGGGATATAATAGGAAAATAAAAATAGATTTAAAGTAATAATAATATATTGTTAAAAGGGAAGGGGGATATAGTAAATTATGTAAGTACAAAGAGGGAAGAATATGGAGTAAAATAAAATATATTATGAAACAATATGGAGTAAAAAGAAATATATTATGAAACAACCAAGAGGGAAGGATATGGAATAAAATAAAGAGATTATATTTTCAAGATGGTCGACCTTGAGATCTTAAAGTTTATGGAGATTTTTCTTCTGTCTACTTTCTTTTCTTTATTTTAAAAGGAAAATTTTATGAACAAACTAAAGGTATAATTATGGGGTCTTTGTAGTGGCCAACATTTTCATGGAAAACTTTGAATTTTTAGTGCTTAAGAATTTCCATCTCAATTTTAAATGTTGGTTTTTATTTGTTGATACCTTCATCGTCTCTCTATGGCGATTCGTTCCTTAATGCATTTTTTGATTAGTCGAATAACACATCTCCTCACATTCAATTCACCATGGAAACTCAAAAGAACAACTCTATCTCTTTTTTAGATATTTTAGTCACCCGTCAACTAGATGTCTCCCTCTCCCACTAAGTTTATAGAAAAATGACTCATATTGATAGATACCTTCATGCCCAATCCCACCACCACCCAGCTAAAAAATCCATTGTTCTTGAAACTATTGTAGCTAGAGCCATTTGAATTTTCACTCCCCACCTTCTTGATAAAGAAAGATCCCACCTCACTATGGCCCTCCAAGCTAATGGCTATTCTATCTCCCAAATTAACAAAGCCTTTCTCTTCGCCCTCCATTCAAAATCTAGAAACCCCTCTCCACTTCCCCTATCCAGACCCTAATTTCGCTCCCTTACATTCATGGAATCATTGATCATATTTATAGGATCTTAGCAAAAAAGAATACTAGAACTCTTTTTAACCCCCCCAAGACCCTAAAGTAATTATTTAGGAACGCGAAAGATAAAATTGATCCTATGCTCACTCAAGGGGTCTACCAAATTCCCTGCTTCCGTGACAAATCCTATATCAACCAAATCGGTAAGTCTATCCAAAAATGTTTAAAAGAACACATCACCGCCACTTTCCATAATTTCCTTTTGAAATCAACAATTGCAGAGCATTTTTATAACACTAAACACTTCATTTGCTTTGATCAAGCCAAAATCATAGCCTCAACACTCCATTACTCTTCTCACATGATTAGGGAAATCCTTAAATTGAAAAACATCTTAACAATTTTAATAAAAAAATAATTATAAATTTAATGAATTTTGAAAACTTATCATCCATTGTTTACATCAATAAACTCATCTCCATTGCTCCTCTCGTTCCTGGCCTCTTTCTTTTCTTTAGTTTCCTAATTCCTTTTCATTCTCCCTTTATTTGTACTACATGACTCCTTTTTTCATCTCCCTAGCGTTTCTTAATCGTAACAATTCATTAACCCTCTTGTAACAATTTTTCCAGTCTTTCACCCTTTATTATGATGTTCTTTTGATTTTCATTTTGTAAACATGATATCTTTTATAATTGCTTTGAAATTAAAATTGAATGCCTTGTATTTATTCTTTTTACTTTATTTATTTCACTTTACTATATCTCTATATCCTTCGTTCCTTTCGAAACCTTTTTTATCCTCTATGGTCTTTAATTTCTTTTTAACCATCTACATCTATTTCATATGCATATATAGTTAATATAATCTATGGGTGAGTGCAAGCTAATGATGGTCTCTCATGATGCGTTAGTGGCAATGAAAACCTGGAAAAACAACAATTTGTTAACTTGGAGGGATTATTCAAGGCACTTTTACAATGAATTTGAATATGGTGTAAGAAGATGAAATGTAGGAAATTGGATTAGCTTTCCGAATATACAACTTTTATTCATAGAAATTGTGAATAACTATGTCAAATTTGATTTTTTCTAACAATGGTATCTTATTTTTCCAACAAAATATAAGGTATATGTTTTTGTTCGTGCAGGTGTTGAGTACCTTAACAATGGAATTTTGTTCCAAAAACTTGTATACTTGTAGAGAACCCGTTTTTCTTATGCCGTGTATTTTTTGGAAATTTATAATATTAATTTTATATTTATTTTTAAATTATCAAAGTCAACATCCCTGAAATTACAACATGCTAAGATGGTCTTAACATGATCAAAACAATTTCTTTTTTTTTTAGGTTGTAGATATCGGTCTACTCTAGTGCCGCATATAACTCATTAGAGAAATGGTTAAGCATATAGTAGTTCATGACTTGATATGGGACCCAGGGGGCAACATGTGTGATTGTTCATCTTTGGAGGGGTTCTACTGTGTATCCCACAGGTGGACATGGGACCCTGGTATTATACTTGAGGGGATTCGTTTATTGCTTGAGGACAAGCAATTTTTTAGCAGGGAGGACTATAATGTCCCCACTTTGGGACATCATCACAGTGCAGAGGTTTATGATGACCAGAGTAGCCAGATGGATGTTATAGAGAGTACATGGGTTATTGAGAGGCATTGTGGGGTCCAACTCGCATTGCTCATCATATTCCATCATTATGAGCTATTTCGCACAGGTTGGCTTTGGCTCCGTTGCATTTCGACGATTTCCATGATTTTGACTATTTTGAGCTATAAGTCAATTGAATTCACTGAAGAGGTCATTTTGGGCACATTACTTGGAGAAACCTCTCAGTGTAATAGCTCATTGGAATCGGGAGAAGCAACACTACAAGATGGGATGGTGAGAAGTGACTTTCAGTGGCTAGGGAAGCCACAAGGAGAGATAAGGAGCTTGTTAGAGGTAAAAAGGTTAATTAATTAATTAAAGTGATTTAATTAATTAATTAAATATTAATAAAATGAAAGTCACTTTGGAGGGACAGGGTGAGCCAAAAAGTATAAAGGAAAGGCAAGGACCTCTACTCATTATTCATGTATGTTTATCTTTTGGATTTCTGGCTTTTAGCTAGAGGGCCCATCTCTTGGGGGTTTTGAGGGTTTTGACTTAACAGACCCTAGAGGACGATTCGATGGTGAAAGATTCCACCTAGCTTGTCCCAAGCTTGGTCTCGGAGATGCAATACTCTCCCACACCATTCTAGTTCCAGATCTACTCAGTTGCAGGAGGATTCTACATCAATTGCAAGGGCANTCTAGTTCCAGATCTACTCAGTTGCAGGAGGATTCTACATCAGTTGTAGGGAAAAGAGAGAGAGGGCGCACCAGCTAGGGTTTCCAGCAAGAGGGACACACCATTCATTGAGGGAGGATTCGTCCTAGCTGAGGAGAAGTGATTTCGAGAATTCCAGGTATTGGGTTTTCCTTGCAGGTGTCCTAGCATCATTCTTGGTGGTTTCCGGAGGCATTTCAGTGGCAGGTTTATTTGTATTGGCAGTGGGATGATTTCTCAAGAGGAGGGCGCACCATTATTTGGAGGGTAGCTAGATCTAAGGATCTAGCAGGTATTTTGATGATTTGAGCACTTGGGTATTCATTGCCGTGCCCCGATCTATCATTCTAGTGGATTGGTGGAGCTGTTGGAGGTCTCTAGAAGAGAGACCGAATTATTAGGGTTTCAGTCATCCAGTGGGGCGCACCATTCAGTGGAGGAGTTCAGATCTACAGGGTTTGAGAGGGATCTTGGAGATTTGGGCACCTGGGTTGTTCTAACTTCTTGCCATCACCCGATCTACTGTCTGGCATCTCTCTTGAGGTGATTGGACATCTTTGGCACCAGGTCCGAATTGTTGAGGAGCTTCAGCTATCCTGCAGGACGTGGCACTGGTCTTCATTTCTTATCCAGCCTTTGGAGGCTTATTTTGTATTATCGAGAGCTTTTTGTAGCAACTCTATTGTCTATTTTCATAGCCATCTGTTGAGCATTTCAGATCGACATCTCCATTGTAGCAAGTTCTTCTATCTTATGAATATTTGAGATGTTTTGGCTTGTCTATCATATTGCATATGGTTGAGGTATGTTCCATGGTTATATCTTTTGTTTATTGCTGCAACACACATATATATCACATCAGTAAACCCTAAGGCCGAAATCAAGAGGTCATTCAGCAAGTAAACACATCTAAACAAGTAGGACAACAAAGTGTTTGACGAAATACCTCACTCAGAAAAAGTTTTAAAAAGACACCCAAAACCGTGATGATCCTTGCATAATGGCTTGGGATCATTACAAATTCATAAAACTGGAGGTTTTTGTGTATTTGCAGACCGAACCACTAGGTTTGTCATCCCGAACCTAAATCCAAAGCAACCAACTCAACAAACACGTATTCTAGATTTGTCACTCCCACCCAAAAAAAAATGAAATTCAAATGATGCGCACACGCTTTAGGAACACGCACACATTCCTAAAGCGCGCACGCGTTCCTAAAACATGCGCGCGTTATTAGCAAAGGAACGCGTGCAAGTTCCTGTTAATGTGAATAAATCATCTCTCTCTCTCTTTCTCTCCCTCCCTCCCTCTATCTTCCTCTCTTTCTCTCTGACCTCACTCTCCCTATCCCTCACTCACTCTCTCTCCATATCCCTCTCTCTTCCCCCTCTTCCCCTCTCTTCTTGTGTCCCTTCCCCCCCCC
>SNQJ01S0256544.1:0-12501 GCA_010110895.2 Picea sitchensis | reverse complement strand
ATATAAAGGGGTTCAAGCAATAAAATGAGACATGAAGAGAAATATTGTATTTGGAGCGGTAGCTCAATAGGAGGATGCCCCCTCGAAGAGGCAAGTGAACATGAGAGGATCCCTTCCATAATAGGATCCATTGTATGGTATTTCCTTACCTCAAGGGTTTGGTAATAATAAATCATGGTTTCTTCTATCTTTCTTGTGGATCTATTGTGTATTCAGTATTTGTGGTGATTATATTCGCAGATCTGGTATAGGTACTTAACAGAAAATCTGGTAAAAGTCACGGTAAAAACAACCAGCTCAGGAAGGCGGTTTAAGCAAATCGTGGGAGTCCTTATGAGTGGCAAAGGGCGGTCCTTTACATAGAAAAATGCATGCAACCTTTAAATGCAATCGAGGGAATTACCTAGGGACAAATAGTAGTAAACTTCTATGCCAACGCGATCTTCAACCAAGGAAAATGTCTCAAATAAAAATGAAATACAAACCAAGAATTTAATGGTTATGCCATTCCAAGATACCATTGTTGCGCAGACTGAGAATTACACAATCGTTTATCCAATCCAGCGTACCAAAAAAAATAAGAAGAATGAGAAATTAACTTGATTTTTCCTTTTCAGGATGCCAACGTATCAAAAAACACCGATTCGAAATTAAATCTTTTACATTCTCGGATACGAACAAAATTTGCAGACTGTCCAGTAATTCAAGAATGAAATGGTTGAACAGATCTCTTTTATCGAAGGGCTTGAGAAACTTATTGAAGCGAGTAAACCACTTGGGCAAGGGTATCTCCAAGAGTGCGATTATTCCAGGGATGATTCAATAGAAAAAAAAACAAATTGTTTGATTCAAGGATGAACGTGAATGGATGGGTTCAATAATTAAATTGATAGGATTTAAACAAAAAGGATCACACGAAGGCTTATTCAAGGATTCTATCGGCAGTAAAAACTAAATGAAGACTCGACTAGTCCGGGTCATTCGACAAAAAGAAATCGAACTCTCAACAATTAAAATACCTGGATGGGCTTCAGGCTACCATAACCCGTAGACTATAACCATTCGGCCAAGAAGAGGGTGTGGACGATGACTCCAGGGTGAAAAGGAAAAGAAATAAAGATCGCAGCAAGAACAAATCAATCATAAGAGGGTGCAATACAATCAACCGACCAAGAACAATCAGAAGGGGTAGACGGCTGACAGGAACTTCCTTCGCTCACCATACTCGCACAGAAAAGCAGGGCGTTGAGATCCATAGGTCTTTTAATGCTAAGGCGACGATCGTAGATCAGGCTCCTGGCCGACTGCTTAGGCGAGGACTAGTGAGCTAGGAATGAAGGCTAACAACCACGAAGGTCACAATCATAAACAACTAGGAAGACATGAGGGAAAACAGAGGCTATGGGAGTCAACAATCGTCGAGCTAGGCTAAGAAAAGTTCAGTCATCAATCTAAACATCCAATCTAGTTACATAATCAACATGCAGATCCAATCATAAAACTTATATCATCTATTGTACAAATGAAAAGAGAGTACCGTTACCTGACCGCCTGCCTTGAGTGACGTCTGCACGTGTCATGCAACTCCTGCTCGTCAACCGTCGAGACTTCACCGGTACCTCCCAGCCAATGCTAGGGGTACTCTTCTTCCCCCTTAACCCCCCGAGCCGCAAAGGGGCCACACACACTATCCAGAGATTTTGACTAGCTCCCAGCTCGCCTCGCAAGGCCGATCTACCACTCCTCTCCAAGTTGGGTATCCCAACTCCCACAGTCAAATTAGTCAAGAAGATATTTCTGCAGCATAACATTACACAAACAGAAGATGGTCCTTCATCCTTCTCCCTCCTTCATTATATAGAGTTTCAAAATTCCTTTATTTCCTAAAATCTCATTTAATTAAAATTTTAAAAATAATTTCCTAAAAATTCTTCTCCGTACAAGTGTCCCCCATCCCCTGCATTCCTCCATTATTTAATTTCTTTAATTAGTTGATTATCTTTATTTCCCTCACCCACCTAGAGTTACTCCTAGAATCACTCCTAGGTGTCCCCAAAATCTCTTACAGGTTTTTATAACTTTTCTTTTTATTAAATTGTTGGTTCAGTTTAAATTAGAAACCTCTTAAATGGTAGATACTTTTTCTATGTGTGACTTTCCGCTTTTTCCCTTATGTTTCCCCTTTTTCCCTTTTTATCGTTACCTCTTTTCCTAGTTTCCTAAATTTTTAGATTTTCCCTCTTTCCCCTTTTTAATTAGAACTCAAAAAGGTAGGTGTGGAAATTAACCCTTTTTCCGTTTTCTCATTTAATTAATATTTTAAAATTAGCAAAATAATAAAACCATTAATTCCCCTTTTTCTTTTAAATTTTATTCCAACAGTTTTGTTTTTTTTTGAATAATTTAAATTTCTTATTCCCTTCGTGTTACAAGATTTAACTAAGGTCATAATTATTATTTAAGAAGTTTTTTATTTTTTATTTTTATTATTATTATAGTTATATATATATATATTTATAGAGAGATAAAATTTTACCACAAGCATAGTTTAGACTTAATCGTTAAATTTTCGTACAAGGCGACATTTAATTAGGGAAATTGTTTTAAAAAACATTTGGCACGTTATTCGTCCTAAGGCCATCTAGGTTAATTCCTCTATCATCAACAATGTGGCGTGCGCTTCAGGACGCACTAGGTGCTCCAAGGGTGTCACTCGCTTCATCTGTTTCCTTGCACGACGTGCCCTTCAAGGTGCACTACATGCTCCAAGGGTGCCACTCGCCTCTTGACTGACTTGGTAGACATCAATAACCCCTGGAGTCAACACTCCGCCAGGTGAACTTGTGGGAGACTAAGGGCTTCTAAGGAATAAGGCCCTCGCCTTATTACGTGCCCCTTACAATCATCGTGAGAGACTGTCGTAGTCTTCCCTCATGACATTGTGGGTCCTCTCGAACTAGGTAATCGTTAACCTACAGTTCGAGCCATGACGAGAGTGCTAGAAGGATGTGGCAGGGTTTCTGTCCACACCTATCCCTCAACATCTCTAGTAGTTGTCTGTGACCCCTTTACTCCATATGTGAGTCTGGTCGGCAAGCTATTGTCAGCCTGCATCATAAACAAATCATGTCAAAACATATCCATATCATCCAGTCAGATGCACTAATATCATAGTAAAACAATCAAACCCAAATGGCACACTCCCTGACTCGATCTGGAGTCCAAGGGGTTCCATCAATGCCTCTGCATCCTCGAGGTCCAAAACCCTGCACACTCAATAAAACCGAGTCAATAGCACTTGTCTATGTCAATGTAGTAAAACAACATGTCATAAACCCATAACACCTCATAATCAAAATCAAAAGATTTAATAGCATAATAATCTGGATCACTTGCGAGCAAGTGTCCTCAAAGAATAAGTTTGCTCAGTGCGCCAGAGTGGGATTCTACATACACCCCCTCTTGGTGTAAACTTCATCCCGAAGTTTCACAGTATAAATGCTGAAATAAAGTGTATCACAGTATCATATGTCTATCTATCACACAAAAATGGAAACTGCTGGCACATATCATATGCGTCCTCCCAGTTCGCCGAGTGTGAACTATAATTGTCCCACTAGACCTTTACCTAATCTACCATTCGACGTCATAGCTGTCAAATGCGATGATCCAAGATGTGGACCGGCTCAGCCGTGAGCGCCCCCTCATCCGATACCTGCAAGGAACTCATGTCAATAACATCTGTAGGATCACTAATATAATGTCTCAAAATAGATACATGAAAAACATCGTGCATACGCCTTAAAGAATCAGGCAAGGCTAGTCGATAGGCCACGGGCCCCTTTCTCTCCATAATCTCGAAAGGTCCCACGAACCTAGGAGAGTGTTTAGCTCGCTTCCCAAACTTGATCAAACTCTTATGCAGTTTAACCCGCAAGAAGACTCGATCGTCGACCTCGTAACTACGGTCGACATGGTGCTCATCGACATAACTATTTTGTCGATCTTGCGCTTCTTTAATCCTTTGTCTTATTGTTTGCATTTTATCTTCCATTTCTTGGATCGCTTCTAGTCCCACCAGGACCCTATCCTCAAGCCAATCCCAACTCAAGGGATTCTGACATAGTCCCCCGTAAAGAAACTCGAAAGGCACCATCTTAATGGTGCTCTAGTAACTGTTGTTGTAAGCAAACTCCACTAGTGGCAAGAATTCTTCCCAACGCTTTTGTTGGTCCATCACGTACATGCGCAACATGTCCTCTAAGGTTTGGTTGGTTGGTTCGGTCTATCTGTTAGTCTCTGGGTGATACACAGTACTGAAGTTAAGTTGGGTTCCCAAGGCCTCTTGGAAACTCATCCAAAATCGTCCAGTAAACATCGATCCTCGATCGGATATAATCCTCTTAGGCATGCCATGTAGCCTCACAATCTCACTGATGAAAACTCTAGCTATGTCGGGTGCCAGATACATCGTACGCATAGGAATAAAGTGAGCACTCTTCGTCAGAGTTTCTACTACTACAAAAATCGAGTCATGTCTCCTTGCCATCAGTGGCAATCCAATAATAAAATCCATCAAAATAACCTCCCATTTCGATTCTGGAATAGCGTGTGGTTGTATTAATCCTGCTAGGTGTCTATGTTGAGCCTTTACTTGTTGACATTCTAGACATCTGGCCACATAGTTGACTATGTTGGCTTTCATTCCCTTCCAGAAGAATAAGGGTTTAAGGTCTGCCCTCATCTTTGTGACTCTCGGGTGAACCATGTACACTACTCTATGAGCCTCACTCAGGATCAACATCCTCAACTCGTCATTCGGCGGTACGTAAATCTGATTTTTAAACCTCAATAATCCATCGCTATCATATGAAAATCCTTCAAATCGTGGTACCATCATTGTGTTTTGTCTGATAAAACCCTCGACCTCTTTATACCAGTCATCATTACGTTGTAAAGTTAGAATCTTTTCACGCAGATTCGTCTGAAGAGGTAGCACCGAAAATATGCGTGGTCTTCGACTCAATGCATCTGCCACTCATTTCATTGTTCCTTTTATGTAAGTAATCTCAAAGTTGTACTCACTAAGCAATTCCGACCAATGTCGTTGTCGCGTGTTTAGGTCGCTTTGCGTAAAGATGTGTTGTAGTCCACAATGGTCAGTCTTTAGTTCAAATTTTCGTCTGACAAGGTAGTGTCTCCAAAACTTCAAGGCATATACGATGGCTAATAACTCCAAATCGTGCGTCACGTAGTTCTCCTCATGCCTTCTCAGTTTCCTTGAGATGTAAGCGATCACTCATCCATCTTGCATCAAGACCCCACCTAAGCCTTCCTTAAATGCATCAGTGTATACCAATAATTCCGCGTCCATGTCAGGGACATTTAGTATCGGTGTTGTTGTCAAAAACTCCTTGAGCCTCCGAAAAGCTTCCATTCATTTCTCGATCCAAACAAACTTCTTGTTTTTCTTCTACAATTCCGTGATTGGATTTGCTATCTTCGAAAATTCCTCGATGAACCGTCGATAGTATCCTACTAAACCCATGAAGCTACGCACTTCTGGGACATTCGTCGATGCAGGCCATTCCATGATAGCCTTGACCTTTGCTAGATCCACAGCGATGCCTTCGTCTGAGATGACATGCCCTAAGTAGTGAATCTTCAATTGATAAAAAGAGAATTTGGACAACTTCCCATACAATTTGTGCTCTCACAGACACTATAGTACGAAGCGCAAGTGCTCGTCATGCTCCTCCATCGTTCGAGAGTAAATAAAAATATCATCAATGAATACTTGGACGAACTTGTCCAAGTACTTGTGGAACACCCCGTTCATCAAACTCATAAATAGACCTAGGGAGTTTGTCAGTCCAAACGTTAAAACGGTAAACTCGTAATTTCCAAACCTCATGTTAAATGTGGTCTTAGGGACGTCATCCTCCTTTATCCGTAACTGGTGATACCCTGATCGCAATTCGATCTTCAAGAACACCGTTTCACCCTTCATTTGATCGAACAGATCATCAATTCTCGACAATGGATACCGATTCTTGATCGTGGCCTTGTTGAATTGACGGTAGTCAATACAGAGCCTCTACGATCCATCATTATTTCGTATGAAAATAACAGGTGCACCCCACGGTGACACACTAGGACGTATCAGTCCCAGGTCCAACAACTCCTTCAGTTGCATTTTCAAGTGTTGCAACTCCGGGGTCGACATCCGATAAGGCGTTCTTGCTATCGGTTCAGTCCCCAGTATTAGGTCTATGGTAAACTCCAATTCCCTCTCCGGCGGCATCCCAGGTAACTCCTTTGGAAAGACGTCTGCAAACTCTCTCACCACGGGAAGGTGTTCTAGACCTTACTCTACCCCCTTCTCATTTAACGCAAGGATCACATACAACTTTCACCCCTTGCGCATGCTCTTCCATAGCTGTAAGGAAGAGATGAACCTCAGGGAAACTTCCTGGTTCTGTCCTACAATCACACGTCTCTGTCCCTCATCATCAACCAAATCAACCGTTTCATCTTACAGTTGAGTATCGCCTCATGCGATTCCAACCAGTCCATACCAATCACAATGCCATAAGATCCTAAGATCGTGACGTACAAGTTGGCCCTGGTGACAAACTTTCCCAAGTTAAGGATACATCCCATAACCTTTCCTCCAACCTTTTGTTTGGCTCCTGAAGCCATCTCTATGAAGCTAAACTCATCCTGTTCGGCTACCTTTACCTTAATCCTTTTTAGCGCTGCACTAGAAATGAAGCTCTTTGCATGAATCCGATGGGCCTTGCCCATATCTACCACGGTAATGGATCAAGCTGATCCAGACGCTCTGGTCCTCTCCGCAGGGCAGTCACACTGGTAGTGTGGCTCCCCTCACATCCAACACCCCTTCTTCGGCCCAGTAGTCCTGGTACTCGAAGTAGAAGAGGACGATCCACTAGCCTAGTACCCTGGTCTGTTCTGTTGAACAAGCCTAAACTGCTGCTGTTGCGGGGGATGTTGTTGTTGATGTTGTGGTCCCTGATAAGGTGTCCACTGCTGAGGCGTCAGTCACTGAGGTGTAGTGAAAGAGGATCCCCTCTGGGAGCCATGATATCCCAGCGTATGTTTGGTCGGTGTCTGATGTTGTTGTGCTCCAGATGACACCTGCCCTCCTGGTCTCGCTGGAGTCCTGGTCTAACCCTTACTGATAAGCTCCTCCTTCGCTATGAGGTCCTTCTAGACTGCATCATCCAAGGCTTGAGGCATCGAAATCCTGACCTTTTCATGTAGTATGTCATTAAGGACGAACAAAATCCTGTTGACCTTAAGTTTCTCAGTGTTAAGGTGTGGAGCATACTGGAGAAACTCCATAAAACGGGCCTCGTACTCGAACACCGTACGACCGCCCTGTCGTAAGGCGTTGAACTCATTGAGTTGACGCTCAATGAATTCCTCGGAAAGGTATCTCTCTCGGAACCTTTCCTCGAACAGTTCCCATGACACGTCTTCGACGACCATACTCAGTTGCGGTAGGAGTGTCTTCCACCATAGAAGAGAGCTCCTTTTCAGTTGAAAGATCGCCATGCAGACCTTCATGTTTGAGGTATAATCGCGAAGTGCAAAGCACATCTCCATGT
This sequence comes from Picea sitchensis, assembly GCA_010110895.2. Lineage (NCBI taxonomy): Eukaryota > Viridiplantae > Streptophyta > Pinopsida > Pinales > Pinaceae > Picea > Picea sitchensis. The sequence continues at coordinate 4,867 of SNQJ01S0256544.1, read as the reverse complement.
TCTCCAACCATGCCTTGGCGGCTGCACCGTCCGGGGCACCAAAGAACTTGGGAAATTTGACCTTCTCGAGTTCACAGTGAATGCTACCAGTACTGACTGGTGCGCATGGTGGAACCTCAGCAGGTGCTGGCGCCCTGGCCTCATCTCCATCTAAATGGTTGATTAGTGCCTCGGACATGCGCTGGAAAGATCTCATCATTCCAATTACATCACCAACTGCTATTTTCTCCTATCCGAGAACTGTCTTCTCTCCCTGGGGGTTAGACCCCTTGGGTGTGGATTCTATTGGAGGTGTCGCACCTCCTCCTCGAGCACCCTGTCGTCTGCCTCTGCAGCGTCCTCTAACCATGATTACCTGCATGCACAGAAGTCAACTCGATTAGCAACAGTTTAACAAAATCATATCAACAAAATCCGTGGCAATCCCAAGTCACATATTGAACTGGCTCTGATACCATATGTAATGTCCCTCCCGTTTAGTTACGACAACAAGCCTCTCATAACAATTTTTTTTTTTTTTTTCTTTTGTGCGTGTGTAGAAGGGTAATAAAGACATTATACTTTGCGTCGCAACACGGTGACGAACATGATGCATGCAACTGTGACAACAACATAATGACCTAAGAAGCACATCAAGCATCTGGAAGAAATGAACGACAATCATCCGATGAAAAATAAGACTGACTACCCGCCCGTCCTACCCTGCAATGGTTAGGACCTCCAGGACACATAAGCAACGCTCAAGCCCAGGTTCCCATCAATTTTGACCATTTAAGGTCTCAGGGTTGGCGACTGTTATGAGGAACAAGGAGGTGTCTACATCCCGCCCAACACAAGCAGACCAAGCCTACTAAGCTAAGGACAATCATCCTAACAACCCCTCGCACCCAAAACAATTACACAAGTAACCAGAATCTCTTACAGTGAGCAAACCAAGAACATTAAAAGTTTACAAGACCAAGTATGAACATTAATTAGAATGAACATTACACCCTCAACGGGAAGTGCAAATTAAAAACGACTTCGCCAATATCCCGATCAATCGTCGAGTCCAGCTAGTCAATAGTTACTGTATGTTTTAATCATCTATTACGAGCCCAACTTAGCATGTCTAAAATGAAGAATATCATTAAGGTACAATCTAAATTAGCCTTAAAACAAATTCATTGCGCAATTCTAAATTACAAGTGTCATCAGAGTACCATCTAAATCAACATTTAAAGGAAATTACTAAGCAATTCTAAATCTTTGACTGGATTAATAATTAAAAATATAATTAATCATTAATTAAAATCTAACTATCCTATCTAAATTATAAACTAGCCATTCATCAACAATCAATAGACATTTGATACAACCAATTTAGCAAGTTTAAATACCATGTCCATCATCACAATCTACTTGACTAATCTAATTTAATCCATATTAGATCCCTAAACTACACTTACCATCTAAATTAACATTAGTGCAAATAAATGGAGCAAGTCCAAGAGATAATTTGGTCATCAATGTGCCCTCTAAATTAACTCTAAATGCAATCAATTAATCCATCTTAGATAAGTCATTACTAACACTAAGCAAAAATTACTTTAATCATCAAGTCTGGTAAAATCAATATTAAGGTTAAGTGACAAATCTGGTCTAAGTTAATTTAAGGTTGTCTGAACTGACAAGTCCTAAATAGTCAACCGACACCAATCTATATTAACCATTAACGGGCATGATGATTTTAACCTTATCAATATAATTCTATCGTTATTAAGAAAACACTATGAAACAATCCTCCTTAAAAATATCACAGGTTGTACACTATCGACGAAAATCATTACATCAGTTGTCCATCAATATAAACTCACCTACCAGTGATAACCATTACATCAACTGTCCAGAAAATAAATAAAAATAAAATTGTCGACCACTGGATTGCAGTTATGGTCTAAAATATAAGTGGTTGTTGTTTAGGAGTGTCGTTCAATGCAAAATCGACTGTTGTTATGCGGTTAAAAGGAATTCATATCTACTCTATTCAACGCAATTAAATGCTATTATCAAACGCTAACCAATCAATCAATAGCATTGCCAGAAATAACAGGAAGCTGTCAGCACTAGGGAGCCAATATACTCGTCGTCAGGTAGAATCAAGGAAAACACCGTCTTCAAGGGGCAACTTGTTGTGCCACACATCTACAACACAGGCTACACTAAAGGCCAAATAGGTGTCCTTTAACAACAACCCAGTTAATTGAATGAATGCAAGTACTTGTCTGAATACACACCGCAAAGTAACTAGTTGAGGGGAATAAAAAAAATGAAAAGATATTCAAGTAAAAGCAGTATTTTTTCTGCCTTACAATCACAGAGCAAACTTGCGTGGGAAAACTTGTGTGGACAACCCCGTGATCGTCTCTCTCTGTTGCCTCAAATGGTGGGGAAAACATGTGTGGACAACTCTGCGTGGACATATCTATGTGGAAAAAACAATGATCGTTTCTCTCCTTCCTGGAATCATAGACGTTTTAAAGGAAAAATCGTGGTAAAAAAAAACAACACACAGTCATCAAAAATTTGTAAATGCCAGTACATTCAATTTTGTTGGCCAGAATTAAAGTTGTGGTAACATGGTCACCTCAGAACAAGGGTAAATCATAACTGCTCGACACCACACAGTCAACCAGACATCACTAAGCCAGACCACAAGGGAAAAAAAAATGGGCGCAGTAAGGCAGTAATGGGGAGGTAAGATATAAAGTAATAGGCGTGGTAAAAAGAAAATCTGGTAAAATTTGTGCTAAAAACAACCAGCTCAGGAAGGCGGTTTAAGAAAATCATGGGCGTCCTTATGAGTGGCAAAGGGAGGTCCTTTAGACAACAAAACACATGCAACCTATAAATGCAATCGAGGGCATTACCTAGGGACAAATAACAGTAAACTTCTATGCCAACGCAGTCTTTAACCAGGGAAAATATCTCAAATAAAAATGAAATACAGACTGAGAATTTAATTGGTTATGCCATTCCAGGATACCATTGTTGCACAGACTGAGAATTTAATTGGTTATGCCATTCTAGGATACCATTGTTGCGCAGACAGAGAATTACATAATCGTTTATCCAATGCAACGTACCAAAAAAAATAAGCAGACTGAGAAATTAACTTGATTTTCCGTTTTCAGGATTCTTACGTAACAAAAATGCTGATTTGAAATTAAATCTTTTACATTCTTGGATACCAACAAAATTTGCAGACTGTCCAGTAATTCGAGAATGCAACGGTTGAACATATCTCTTTTATCAAAGGGATTGAGCAACTTACTGAAGCAAGCAAACCACTTGGGCAGGGGTATCTCCAAGAGAGCGATCATTCCAGGGATGATTCAACAGAAAAACAACGAACTGTTTGATTCAAGGATGAACGCGAATGGATGGGTTCAATAATTAAATTGACAGAACTTAAACAAAAAGGATCACATGAAGTCTTATTCAAGGATTCTATCGACAGTAAAAACTAAATGAAGATTTGACTCGTCTGGGTCATTCGACAAAATGAAATCAAACTCTCAACAATTAAAATACCTGGATGGGCTTCAGGCTACCATAACCCTTAAACTATAACCATTCGACCAAGAAGAGGGTGTGGACGATGACTCCAGAGTGAAAAGGAAAAGCAGTAGATATCGCAGGAAGAACAAATCAATCACAAGAAGGCGCAATACAATCAACTGAATAAGAACAATCAGAAGGGGTAGATGGCTGACAAGAAATTCCTTCGCTCGCCATCCTTGCACAGAAAAGCAGGGCATTGAGATCCATAGGTATTTTAACGCTAACGCGATGACCTTAGATCAGGCTCCTGGCCAACGGCTCAGGCGAGGACTAGTGAGCTAGGGACGAAGGCTAACATCCATGAAGGTCACAAGCACAAACAACTAGGAAAACATGCAGGAAAACGGAGGTTGTGGGAGTCAACAATCATAAAGATAGGCTAAGAAAAGTTCAGTCATCAATCTAAACATCCAATCTACTTACATAATCAACATGCATATCCAATCATAAAACCTACAACATCTATTATACAAATGAAAAGAGAGTATCGTTGCCTGATTTCCCGCCCATAGTGACGTCCGCGCGTGCTGTGCAACTCTCGCTCGCCGACCGTCGAGACTTCATCTGTACCTTCTAGCCAATGCTAGGGGTAGTCTTCTTCCCCCTTAGCCCCCCTAGCCACAAAGGGGCCACACACACTATCCAGAGATTTCGACTAGCTCCCAACTCACCTTGCAAGGCCAAGCTACCACTCCTCTCTGAGCTGGGTATCCCAACTCCCACAAGTAAATTTGTCAAGAAGATATTTCTGTAGCGTAACGTTACGCAAACAGAAGATGATCCTTCATCCTTCTCCCTCTTTCATTATATAGAGTTTCGAACTTCCTTTCTTTCCTAAAATCTCATTTAATTAAAATTTTAAAAATAATTTCCTAAAAATTCTTCTCCGTACAAGTGTCCCCCATCCCCTACATTCCTCCATTATTTAATTTCTTTAATTAGTTAATTATCTTTATTTCCCTCACCCACCTAGAGTTACTCCTAGAATCACTCCTAGGTCTCCCCAAAATCTCTTACAGGTTTTAATAACTTTCCTTTTTATTAAATTGTTGGTTCAGTTTAAATTAGAAAGCTCTTAAACGGTAGATACTTTTTCTAAGTGTGACTTTCCACTTTTTCCCTTATGCTTCCCCTTTTTCCCTTTTTATGGTTACCTCTTTTCCTAGTTTCCTAAATTTTTAGATTTTCCCTCTTTCCCCTTTTTAATTAGAACTCAAAAAGGCAGGTGTGGAAATTAACCCTTTTTCCCTTTTCTCATTTAATT
>SNQJ01S0256543.1:0-12501 GCA_010110895.2 Picea sitchensis | reverse complement strand
GATTCCCAATGGGGAGGTGTGATCAGGGGATCAAATTTTGCTCAAAAATTCAAAGTGCTCAGAATTGCTTCAAACCGGACGAGAGCATAGGCCTCGTCGTTGCAAACCCAACACAACTCATTTCGTCTCAAACGGATGTCGGGAGAGAGAGATATTGAAATTTGTTCCTAAAGTCAAACAGGCAAAAAAAATGATGCTGACTGTACAGTCCGTACAGGCTGATGTGGCAGGGCCGTACAACCGTACGATGACGTGGCATATGATGACATGGTAGAGTTTGGTTGGCAGTTGAGGTTGAGTGATGTTTCGACACGTGTCAGCATGTGGTTGGTGGTTTGGTGCCACGTGGCCCAGTCATGGGTTGCCATGTGGCACCTTTATATTGGTTGTTTTGATCAAAATATATTGGAGTCCGTGGGGTTCGACCCCCGGACCTCCCCACCATGTAAAGTCTTCACAACATCCACCCGACCACTATACCGCCGCATGTTTCTTATTATACATGTGTGTTTTAATGTATTTCAATTCGCATATGTTTGTATATGGGCGGGGTCGAGCTGGGGCTTAGCCCCGGCCCATGGTCATATAGTTGTTTCATGTGGCCACTGTATATATGTGTATGCGCGTGGTTACATTGTATTTGTAACGATTGGCATGGGGTTTCAATACATATCCCGTGGTCTTGTTGACACATGTGACCATAACCGGAGCACGGGGGGGAGTTAAACAGTTGTAACGGTTCTAACCCCTTTTTTCCAATACACGCGGTCCTATGACCCATGTGCCCAGGTGCTAGGCGGTTAGGGGTTGGCGTGCCCATAACCGTCCTACAGTTTGCACCGTTGGTGCGGTTGCACCCGGTGCTGGGTTTTCACGCTATATATTGCGTGTGTGCCAGGTTCATTCAAGAAGGGTGCGTTTTGTAGATGCAGAGACAACAAGCTTGAAGGGGGGACTTCCAGGAGGCCTAACTTCTTCGTTTTTCGACCGATTGAGGTGCCGAAAGAGCCCAGACAGGGTTTTTTGGATGCTCTGAAGCCATTGGAGCAGTCGGTTTGTTAGTTTGAGCATTGTAAGACATGTTTTTGAGCACTTTTGAGCAATTAATAATAATGATCCATTGGAAGCTGGACCAGGAGATGTAGCCCAAGAGAGGGGTGAACTCCTTTATCAATTGCTATGTTTATGTGCTTATGTTCATTGATTATGCTGCTGTCTATGTGTATTTTTCATAAGTAATCCCTACATTTATGTGTTGCAAAATTGATCCATTTGCTTTAAACACATAATATTTACATTGCAATAATTTCAAGTATTTCAAGTCTTCTTCATTTTTAGATCAGTATGGCACTTCATTTGACACTTCAAACGACATCTCATACGGCACCTCATACGGTACTTCATCTAGTACCTCTGTGTTAAGTGCATTTTCACCTCTTATAATGGATAGCCTGCAAATTTGAAGTGTTTTTGACAATCGCAGTAGTTAATGAGCAGAGGAAAAATGCTCCATGCTCACTTAATCTTATTTCATACGACATATAATGTCAAAAAACTATAATGAACAAGTTATAGCAAGCATAAAAATGTATTGTCAAACCTATAATATGCAGCTTGTAATGAAATGATAAACCGATAAAGAGTGGTTTGTTAAGTAACCAATAAAAAGTGGGTTGTTAGGTATGTGTTAAGTAATTTATAGAACATAGGAGTTAAGCATTTCAAAAATAACATGACTATCAATGTAATAACATGTATCATAGAAATAATACAAATTTTTTTGCAAATATCTACTTCTCTAGGCAATGATCATTTGTCAGCTCATGAACCCCTTCCCCACACCTAAGTATTGTGACACCTCACAATCAAAAGTATAGGAAACTAGTCAGTATCCCCCAATAGCTGAAGATTTAGAGTATGTCAAGTGTACAGATAAAATTTCACAAATTGGTCTGATGAGACAGTTAGGAGATGGCCCCACCTATAGGATAAGAGATCCTATATATAGATAAGAAGAAGGAGGCAAGAGAGTTTCAAGATTGTCTTAGAGTTATTTCCCAATGGAAAGTTTATGAGATTCATTAACCTTAGCTTAACCACACATACTCCATGTCATCTTTGTCTACAAGTATTGTCGTACATCAAGACAAGTTTAATTTTATGATTTAATTTTGTCAGATTACCATCCTCGCTAGGTAGAATGCCCCACTACCAGCAAGCCTGTTCAGTACTCAGGCGGGTTTACCTAGTCATGCCACAGGCCAGTGCCCGCTTCCAGCAGACCTGTTCAGTATCCCGATGGGTTAGCCTCTTAAACCCTCAGAGATTGGCCCTCCATCCTTTAAGATTTTAGTATAATATTTCTTATGCAAGAAGATGGGGGAACAACTTTGAAAAAAACTTTTTCTTTATTTTTTTTTCAATTGGGATGGTATTTATGTTAGAGGATGACTTTATATTATATTACTTAGTGATTGTCCCGATGTAAGGGGTAATTAAGAAGACGTTTCCTATCTAAAGATATGATATAATCAATCTATTTAGTGTGTAGTGGATGGTACCATTGAGAAAGAACATAAAGGTATCTCTAGGCTCAATTTACTTTCTTCCTTTGTAGTTATTGTGATGTTGTTGTGGCTAACTGCTAATTAGACCGCCTTGTTACTCTTTGATAAAGACACTTGACTCACTTACTCAATTTTCTTGGGAAAACTGTACGAGGGAACTCTAGGCTTGATAGTTATAGTATCACTTCCTTATACAATGGTGAAGAGTTTCAAGAGCAACTACTTAGAATGCCTTAAAAAATAAGATTTTTTTTGCAAAAATATGGCTAATTACAGTAAGTCAAAATTCATTTGATGCTTTAACAGATACAAAATTCAAGTATAGCAATTTCTAGAGAAAAAAAATCCTTGAAACTATGTACTCCTGGTGAAATAAACACTTACAGAAATATCTAGAATTGTCTTATTAACAAAATTCAAAAACTATTTACATATATACAGTAGGAAATTCAGAAAAAATTTCAAGAACAAGGGGGAGCTTCCCCATCTACTAAGGCCAATGCCTTGTCAGCTGACATGACCTATAGAAAATCCTCTCTGGAAATGGGCTTATGATAAAATTTAAGTCGGTGTCCATTTACCACAAAGGAGACTTGTCCATCGTCAATTGTTTTAATTTTTACAGCTCCATTGTCATATACAGTGTCTACCTCATAAGGGCCCAACCACTAGGTGGTGAGCTTTCCTTTGAAGGTTTTGAATCGGGAATCAAACAACATGGCCCAATCACCAGGTTGGAAGTGTTTCTTCTTAATAAACTTGTCATGCCACTTGCTCCTTTGGTTTTGGACTAATATTGTCCGTTGGATGGCATCTTGCCTGATTTCATCCAACTCATTTAGTTGTAGGGATCATTGCTTCTGAGCCTCATCCAGGTTCAATCCTAAGCAATATGGAAGGTCCTTAATTGGAATTCTATAGGTAAAAGTACTTGTTTCCCGTACACTAGCTCATAAGGGGTATGCCCAGTGGTATTTCTCTAGGTAGTCTGATATGCCCACAAAGCCTCTGGGAGCCTATCATCACAATCCCGATGATGTAACTGAACAATATTGGTCAATATGGCTTCCAGAACTTTGTTTGTGGATTCTACCTGACCATTGGCTTGCGGGTGGTATGGAGAATATTTATGGTGTTTAATTCCATATTTCTCTGTTAGCTCTTTCATCATCTTGGAAGTAAATTGAGTGCCTTGGTCGGTAACAATTTCACGAGGGACACCAAAGCGGGTAAATACGTTTTCATAGATAAATTCAACAACAGACTTCTCTGTAGCCCTGAATAAGGATTTTTCCTCTACCCATTTGGTGACATAGTCCATACAAACCAAAATATAGTTCTTCCTACATGACATGGGTGAAATTGGTCCTACAAATTTGAGGGCCCATTTCTCGAAGGGTTCTATCATAACTTGGGCCTACAAAGGCATTTCTTCAAATGACGTAGGTCTTACTATCCTTTGGAAACTATCACAACTTCTCACATACTTGGCAACATCTTTGAAAATGCTAGGCCAATAGTAACCCGAATGTAACACCTTATATGTTGTACGTTTGTCAAAAAAATGGCCACCACATGGTCCATCATGACAGCTTCGTAGTATTTCAGGTACCTCGTCCTCTCGGACACATCTACGAATAATGAAATCAATACTTGTGTGAAAAAAATCATGACCAACCCAAGAGTAATTAGCACTATGTGTAATAATTATCTGCTTTTCATGAGGTGACAAATGAGACGGTAACTTCGTAGTGGCCAGATAGTTTGCCATATCTGCAAACCATAGGGTATTGATAGAAAGGGAAAAGAGGTGCTCGTCTAAGAAACTATCATCTACAGGGATATCATCATCCTCATTTTTTGTCCGGGAAAGAAAGTCAGCTACTACATTATCCTTTCCAGGTCGGTCAAGCACAGTAATATTAAATTCTTGCAATAACAAGAGCCACCTAGTCACTCGACCATTAGTTATAGGTTTGTTCATGAGGAATCTAATGGCAGAATGGTCGGTGTGTACAAATACTTCATAACCCGTAATGTAATGATGAAATTTGTTGATAACATGAACAACTGTCAAGAATTCCTTCTCGGTGACTGTGTAGTTTAACTCGGTAGGGGACAAGTTCTTTCTTACAAAATAAATGGCATAGGACTGCTGGTCCTATTTATGTCCTAATACCCCTCCTATTGTGGTGTCGGAGGCATCGGTGGATATATGAAATGGGAGAGTCCAATTGGGGCCTCTAAGAATTGATGCCATAAACAACTTATCTTTTAGGGTTTTAAAGGCAGTTTGACACTGCTCAGTCCAAACAAAATCATCATCTTTTATCAATAATCCGAACATAGGTGCAACAATCTTTGTAAAATTTTCAATAAACCACTGGTAATATTTGGCATGTCCAAGAAAGATTCTCACCTCTTTCTGAGTCTTGGGGGATGGAATTCTAACAATGACCTCAATATTTGTAGGATCAACTTTTATCCCTTTAGATGAAACATGATGTCCTAGAACCACTCCTTCAGTTAACAACATTTTGCATTTTTCATGGCTTAGATATAGTTTCATTTCCAGACATCTGATGAGGACTTTTTCTAAGTTGTCTAAGGCTTCCTGGTAAGTGTTTCCATAGACTATGAAGTCATCCAAGTAGACCTCCACACAATCATGAATAAGATCAGAAAATATCCCTAGTACTGCTCGTTGAAATGTGGCAGGAGCATTACACAATCCGAATGGTAAGACCCTATAGGCACAGGTGCCCCAAGGACAAGTAAAGGTAGTCTTGTCCTGGTCCTCAGGTGCTATAAGAATTTGGTTGTACCCGCTGTACCCATCTAGAAAGGAGAAATACTTATTTCCAGACAAGGTATCTAAAACCTGGTCAATGAAAGGGAGAGGAAAGTAGTCTTTCAGAGTGGCCTTGTTGAGTTCCCGAAAATCAACACAAATTCTCCATTTCTTGATCACTTTCTTTGGAACCACTACAAGCAGGGATACCCACTTACTATCGGAGATGGGATAGATAAATTTGACATTTAGCAACTTTTGAATCTCCTCCTTGACTATATCCTTGAGTGTTGGGTTCATCCTTCTCTAGGGTTGCCTAATAGGTGTTACTTCCCCCTAGGTATACATGTGATGGATGCATGTGTCAGGGTGTATACCCTTCATGTCAGTGTATTCCCAGGAAAATGCTCTTGTTTGTTCTTTAAGGATATCTACTAATTGTTTATGTTGGTTTGTATCTAGCCCATAGTTTATATGTAAAAAATTCCTTGGAATAATCTCATAGGGCATAGTATAAGACATGGTAGACTCATCTATCTCGAAAATAAAAGATGTCAAAGACAAAATGGATGGGTCCAATTGTTCTTTAAATTCTTCCCCAAACATGTACTCAAATTGGGGAAAAGACTGTGGAAAATCCACACATGTGATAGAAGAAATGAACTGGTTTAGCACATTTTATGTTGTGTGCTCCTGAAGTGCCCTTGCATGGTCACTTGGAAATACGGGTTCTTCTAAGTCCTCATTCTCATATGGACATTCAAGCCACCATATATTCTCCATAATAGGTTGAGCTGGAGGGTAAATGGTGAGCTTCTTGATAGAGAGACCATTCGAGATGGTTATTTCTCCTTCTCTACAACCAATAAATGCATTGGTTGTGGCTAGCCAAGGCCTTCCCAAAATAATGGGATGGCCTTTGGTAGGATCCTTTGAATGAATGAAAAGAAAATCTACGGGGTATTCCCATGAGGCTAAGGTAACCATGATATCATCTAAAATCCCTTCAGGTATAACCCTAGTTTTATCTGCTAATTCTAAAATGGTTGGGGTAGGCCAAAGAAGAGGTTTTAACTATAATTGTTCCAAGGTAGTAGTGGTCATAACATTGATGGCTTCCCCTAGGTCTATGAGAGTGTTTCCAATGGAGACCTCATTAATGGTTATGGTCACTACAGGGTTTCCTGTGTTCCCATATTTTTCTAGTTTTGGCTGCTCTGATATGTATTCGAAAAGTCCTCCTACCAAATGTACTATAGGAGGGTACTTTTTCTTCCTACCTGGATTATTAATACCCAATTATTTGACTACCTTACTATATATTGGAATGTCGTTAATGGCTTGAAGAAGGGGAATCTTGACACAATTTTTTTTCAATTCATTCAAAATGTTAAATTCCGTTTGGGTGGTAGGTTTCTCAATCACCAATCGGTCTGGATAAGGAGGGACCTTTGTAATTTGTGAAGGTTCATTTTGGGGAATCTTGGGTTCTTGATTCTTCAGGATAATAACATCTTCCCACCTAGTGTCATCCATGGGTTATTTGGTGGTTTTTTCTTCGTCTTCTTCTTGGATGACTACTGAAGGTCTCTGCCTATCTAGAACTTTTCCTGATCTTAGTTGAATTTCCTGTAATGGAACAAGCGTAATAACATATGTCGGGAAGGCCCGCATCTCAACATTGTGAATAGGCTGAGGGGGATTATTATTAGGATTCGACACTGGTTGTGCCAGTAATAGTGTCGGTTTTGAGGATCTTTCATTTTGAAATTGTAGTGGTTGTTGTTGTGGAATAGGACGTAAAGGTGGTGGAACAAAACCTGGAAAAATTTGCAGAGTGTTTGGTGGGAACTGAGGATAATGATGGTTGGACATATGGATAGGTGAGCTTGAGGGTTCATTGGTTGTGTCCTCCCCTCCATCCTTGAATCCAAGGATGTTGGTACTGAGTAGACCAATTTTTCCAACCAGGTGGGTTCCACTGTTGTTGTTGATGATAATAGGGTGGAACTTGAGACTGTAAATCCGGGTATGTGGGTTGATTCCTAGGCTACCATGGTGTCCTAGGTGCATAACAAGACTCCCCAGGATCTCCACTCCTATATATGGCTAATAAACTAGGCAATGATGGACATTTTTCAGTCACATGGTCTTCTGTACAGAAGCCACAAACTAAAATGTTATCTAATGGGAACTCCCTTGAGAAATGCGTCCTCCTACATCTTGGGCAATATATGCTCATTGTTGCATTTTCCTCCTCTTGTTTCTTTTTGAGTTTAATGGTATCCAACTGGGAACCTATTGTGCTTAAGATGCCCGTCTTAAAGTTTTTTAAAAGGTTCCCTATCTCTGTTCTCATAATACCACTTGAACTAACTAGTTTTAAGTTTCTGTTGTAAGGGTCTCGGACATTCTTTCTTGTTTTGACTCTACTTATTGAGTAGTTTTTACACATTTCACATATTTCAGCAAATGGTTTATGAGAAATTTCACTTGATGCCATTAGGTTAAGAATTTCTAGATATTCTTCTGAAATTCCCTTAAGGAAAAGAGCCCTAATTGCATCCTTTGGGAGGTCACGGTATTTTGAATTCTGGGAGATATAACCAAATCTTTCCATATAATCTTCGAGGGTATCATCTTCTAATTGTTGGATTTTAAAAATGTCATTACAAGATTCTTTGGTCTTGCAGTAGTCTTGGTACTTCATGAGAAATATGTCTTTCATGGCTTCCCAAGACCTAATACTGGATTCTCCCAACCCCATGAACCATCTTAGTGCAGAGTCTTTGAGGGTGGTAGAAAAGAGTTTTAATTCTTGGTCATCTTGTACGTAGTTGTAGCTTCTACACAAGATGTCAAATTCAAATAGGAAGGTGTCTGGATCTTCACTATTTTTACCATAAAAGGTAGGTAGTGCTAAGAGAGGAATATTCTTCATGTTTACATTTGGAGTGGTGTCTAAAATCGAAAACCCGAAGGTAGTTTCGGTTTGGTTTCCAGTTTCTTCTTCCTCCCCGTGTCTTACATTGTTATGGTCTTCCCGATCATCCATATTGGCTTGATTTCCGAAAAGAGAGTACCTAGGTGGTTTTATCTTTGAAGAAAACAAGGTTTCCCTTTGATGGAAAGGTCTTCCTACGGATTGGATATATGGGACTCTACTCGAGCCAATTGAGACTATTGGTGCCAAAGTTTTTGTGTCAATTTGAGAGATAATTACATTGGCTGAACTACCAAACAAAAGATTCACATGTTCAGGGTCTATGATATCTTTAAAGTTAGGGTCCCCTTGTGGTGGTGTAAAAGAAAAGGTTGTATTGTTTGGTTCCGTGGAAGACTCAAGTGGTCTTGCCTCCTGTCCTAATATGATTTATGCTTCAATTTATTGTTCTATAGTGCTCCATGTATTAGTCTCTTCAGAGACTATTTTAGCTCTTTGAGTTGAGGTAGCTCCTGTTTTTTGGTATCGGTCTGCAGATTTTATAAGCGGAACGTTCCTTCCCCCAAAGAGATCGGAAGGAACCTCGGTTTAAAGGTATGCTTTTGATTTAATGTATCTACCTTGTGGGTATCTAGGCCTATTCATGAAAGAAAGCAAAAACAAAAATAAAAAGCTACCATTTGATTCCTAGGTCTATTCATGAAAAATGAAAGAAAAAAGAAAAAGTACCATTGGGTTTGGGGGAACATGCTATAGAAGATGCGCAGGTTCTTACCTCTCACCTTAAAGTTCCCTCACCACCAAACTAATGCTAAGGTCTATACATGATCTAATTCCTATTACTTCTTACCTTGAGACAACTCCCCGACAATGAGGCCAAAAATGATGGGTGTTCTATATGCACTAAAAAGACACTAAAGATCCTTAATTAAATTGTCAACCCAGGGTAAGTAAACTTAGAGTTGTAGAAAAATATATGCCAAAGGTAGAAGGCTGGTAGGAGTATAGTCTAACTAAGGAAGGTAGCTATCTAAGGCTAATCTACTCAAACAAAGCTATCTAATGAACAAACCCTACTAAGAAAATTGAAACTCGGTAACCTAAGTACTTTTGGGCCAAATATCGATGGATAGTCCTAAGAAAAAAAAGTCAAAAACCCTATTCAAAGCAAACTAGTTCAACAATAAGAAAAGGCAAACTACTAAGCATAATAATGAGCAACTAAAAAAGAAAACTATTTTAACTTGCCAACCTACATTCAATGAGAAACTACCCTATGAAAGCAAATAAATAAACAAGCAAGCAAAAACACCTATCTAATCTATTAAAGCAAATAGACAAGCAATCAAAGACACCTAACTAACCTACTAAATCAATAGACAAGTAAGTAAAGACACCTAACTAACCTACTAAAGCAAATAGACAAGTAAGCAAAGGCAACTAACTATTGCAAGTAATCAAAGTAAAACTTCTCATTGAACAACTATCTAGCCTAAGAGGCAAGTGGACTAAATTCTCAATGCAAAACTATTTCTAATGCATGAAAGGAAATATAAGAGGCAACTAGACTAATTGCTCAATGCAAAACTATTTCTAATGCATGAAAGGAAATCTATTTTATTGAAAGCAAGAAGAACTACCAACTAATGCTTAATCTATAATAAGCAAACTACTATATAATCTATCAAAGAAAAGTCTATCTATCCTACAACAACAATAAGACTTTATTCTAATCTATGAAAGCAAGAAACTATATCTATGAAAGCAGGAAAACTATCTCTTCTAATCTACGAAAGAAAGAAACTATCTTTAATCTACGAAAACAAGAAAACTATCTTTTAACCTATGACAATTCAAATATAATGCTGGTGGTTGTGTGAATGTCTTCGGTGTCAGATAATATCTCGATGGTACTTGACAACAAAGGACAATTCCAGTGGTACAATCTCAACACTAATCTCAATGGAAAAGTGAAAGGTATGGATTAAACAATCCAATGAGAGTTTAGCCATGCCAAAACAATGTTAAATACCCTGCATATTCATATATTAACCATCAACAACCTAACAAGATCATCATTATACTTCTACACTATGTAAGAAAAACTAGATTCAACCATTAACTAAAAAATATAATTGCATTTTAATTCTAGGAAAGGAAATTGTGTAAAATAAAACTTATGCTATGTCTACTCTAACCATTCAAACTGCAGTAAGGAAATAATTAAAAACATAAATTAAACTATTATATTAAAAAGTAAATTAACAATCTACATTAACCAACAACTAATTAAATGAGATCTATATAAAACTGAACTAAGCAAGCTATAATAAAAAATTGGAATTAACTCTATCCATCCATCAAATCCATGTCAAAGAAAACCCAAATCAAACTCTATTCTATTCTAATTAAACTTTGTTTTAAACTTGACTATAAAATCATAAATCAAAGCATAATATAACATCTAATTGCATATGGGGTTAGTATAGAGACTTGCAAGTATGTTCCTAATCTACAAGATCAATGCATGCTAACACATCTCATCATTCTAACCTACAAAAGAGAGTCAAAACAATTAAACTACAACAAACTAATTAACACAATAAAAAATGCATGTACAGAAAATAAAGAGAACAATTAAATTATGAAATGCATATACAAACATGAAGACAGTTATCAGACTACTGGTTGGCCCCCAACAAGTCGTGGTCACTCTCTAAAAGCACACCACGAGCTCAACAAGATGAATTCACTATTAAAACTTGAAAACACAGTTTTGGCATAATTCTGGCAATGTAAAATATCAAAACAGAGAAAAAACGAGTTTGTCTCCAATACACTGGTTCTTCTACTTGGTTAACAATATTCTGACCATCCTAGTGGTATTTATAAGCTTACAGACCAAGTGGTCGACCAAAGGGTCAAACCACTTCTAATTTCGGCAAATTACAATAAATGATGCCCTAACTGATAAAACAAAGAGAGCCAATAATCGCCCTCTTTGAACAACTAAAACTGAGTTGTCTAGAGCTCAGTAGCTAGAGGGGGCAATTATGAACAAAACCCATGTTCCCGATTTGCCCATCATTGGCCGCCGATACCTTAACCGCCAAGTCACCTTGCATTTTTGTGCAATACACAGTGCCAGACAGAGTGTCAGATCAAGTACTAGAACGAGTACTGGAAGGAGTGTTGGATCAAGTGTCGGAAGCAGAAACGTGGTGCGTTTTTTCCCTATAACACTAGAAAAATGTGAATTAGATCTTGGTAATCATAAAACATGATGAATTATTTGCAATACAATCATTAAACATGAATTGCACGTACCTTATGCCGATCATACCGTTTTATCATAAAATTCTTCAAAAAGCTCCTTTAAAAGATGAAAAATGCATATGTACATGTGGAAAAAGTGTAGAATAACTGTCATAAAAGTGATCATATCTCGGGACCAACATGCAGCCTGCTGCACAACAGAGCGCGTATGTACGCGACCTATTTAAGGTCAGCCGACATATGTATGCGACTGTCACCACAGTCACCTGTGTATGCCTCAGTAAATGACACTTTTGAACTTCCCTTTAGTCTTTCATTATGATCTGGCTACTCTGTCTTCTTCACCCACTTCTGTAGATGACCTTTCTCCTCAGAACTTGAACCCTGAGAATCCATCTTTTCAAATATGTCTCCCTTTCTTACTTCATTCCTTCTTCTAGCCATGCTATGTGAAGTCCTCATCATGGACTTTCTTCTTGTGTTCCAACACTCCTGGGATTTGTGGCCAAATCCACTACAGTTGTAGCATCTCATGGAGTTACAGTGAACAACAATATGTCCTACTTGATCACATCTCCAACACCTTATGGTGTTATAGAATCTTCCATTATATCTCCTTTCATAATATCTACATTCAAAAGCTTTGTGGCCATATCCATTACATGAATAACAATACCCATGAAAAATACTTTCATACCTTTGCCTTGGTGTCCCAAGAATAGATTCTTGATGTCTTCCTTGCTTTGTTCTTTTGAAATTTTCTTTGCCTTGTGTAGATGGTTGCTTTGCATCATTTTCTTCCTTCTTTGATGAACTTACTTCATGTTTCTTTGATGTGCTTTCTTCAACATGTGTATCTTATCCTTTGTAACCAAGACCTGATTTATCACATGATGATCTTTGACTTTCCAAGATCTCATCCA
>SNQJ01S0256542.1:0-12501 GCA_010110895.2 Picea sitchensis | reverse complement strand
TCTTAGTTTTCTTCGATGATATCTTAGTGTACAGTAAAACACGAGAGGAGCATATGAAACATTTGGGCCAAGTGTTATCTCTTCTGGAGGAAAATCAATTCTATGCCAAAATGTCAAAATGTACATTTGGAAAGGAAGAAGTATAGTACCTTGGTCACATCATATCCAAAAAAGGAGTCAAGGCAGACCCAAAGAAAATCAAGGCAATAAAAAAATGTCCTAAACCCAAAAACATATCCAAGTTAAGAGGATTGGCAGGATTGTCAGGATACTATCGAAGATTCGTCAAGAATTATGCTCATTTAACCGCCCCTCTAACAAATATCCTTAAGAAAAACTCTTTCCAATGGAATTTGGAAGCACAAAAATGTTTTGAAAACTTAAAAAACATTATGTCCACAACCCCGGTATTAGCAACACCTGACTTCTACAAACCTTTCATCATCGAATCTAGCGCATTAGGTTTTGGAATTGGAGCAATATTGATGCAAGATGGGTGCCCAATAGCTTTTGAGAGCAGGAAATTAAATCAAACATAATGCTTACAATCCACTTACAAAAAGGAAATGCTTTCCATCATGCATGCATTAACAAAATGGCGCCAATATCTATTGGGAAGTAATTTCTTGATACGCATAGATCATACCAGTCTCCAATACTTGCTACAACAAAAAACATTGTCAACCAAACAACAAAAGTGGATAGAGAAAATTGCCACATTTGATATGGAAATTCTACATAAAAGAGGAAAACACAACATTGCCGTTGATGCCCTATCACGAAAAGATGAAGAAACACATGTTTTTGCAATATCAATAGCCATTCTAGAATGATTGGATGAAATTCGAATTGAGTATGCAAAAAACCCAGAGACTTTCTCTATAATCAACAATTTAAATCAATATCCTAAGTTCGAATGGAAAAATGACATCTTATGGTATAAAGGGAGAATATACTTAAATACCAACTCAAGATTTAAGGCCAAAGTTCTTCAAGAATCTCATGATTTCCCAGCTACAAGTCATGTGGGATTTTTCAAAACATGCTATAATGCACGAAGGTCATTTTTTTGAAAAGGGATGAGTGCAGATATTCAAAAATATATAGCAAAATGTGATCTCTGTCAAAGGAACAAGAATAAAAATGTGTCGACCCCCGGGTTTCTCCATCCGTTACACATTCCCAACCAAAAATGGAAAGAAATTTCAATGGATTTCATTGAAGGACTACCCATATCCGACGAAAAAGCTAAAATATTAGTAGTAGTAGACTACTAACTAAGTATGCACACTTTATTGGAGTAAGGAAAACAGACTCAGCAAAACAAACAGCTGAAATATTTTGTAAAAATATTTACAAACTACATGGGTTCCCTAAAGTTATCATCGACGATAGAGATGCCAAATTTAAGGGAATTTTTGGAGAGAATTTTGCAAACAGATCAGAACCTCTCTCAATATGAGCTCATCTTACCACCCTCAAATAGATGGTAAAACAAAATTTGTCAATAAATGTTTAGAAACCTATCTTCGTTGTTTTATCTCTGACAAACAAAAGAAATGGTTTCAATGGTTGCACCTTGCTGAGTGGTGGTATAATTCCACTTATCACACATCAATTAAAATGACACCTTTCCAATATCTTTATGGTTACGAATCTCCATCATGGAAGAAGTTGGCCACCAACCACATAAAATTTGCATCAGTAAAAGACCATTTAGACGAAAGTCAGAAAATATTTTAGTTACTCAAGGAAAACTTAACAGTTGCAAGGAACTGAATGAAGCAACAAGTTGACCAAAACCGAACAGAAAGAGAGTTTAAAGTAGGAGACTGGGTATTTGTGAGACTTCAACCTTACAAACAATTATCCCTTAAACAACATGAGAAGAATAAATTGGCTCCAAAATTTTATGGACCATATCAAATAAATAGAAAAATCAGTCACGTAGCTTACTAGTTGGATTTACCAGATAAAATTTGTATCCACAACATCTTTCATGTATCATGTCTAAATAAAGTCTTGGGGAAACAACAAAAAGGCACAAACTATACTTCCTATGTTGGACGAGGAAGGAAGAATCATTTTAGAGTCTGAAGTCATTATCACCACCTAGGAAAAGAGAATATGTTCTCGAGTAATCAAGGAATATGTGATTAAATGGACATATCTACTGGAAGAAGACGATGCATGGGAGTCGGAGCACTTTCGCCAGTTACACCATTTGTTACCATTGCTTTGAGGACAAAACACAATTTTAAGGGAAGGACAATGTTATATATAAAATAATAATAAATAAGATAATAAATTCAAAATAAATAATAAATTATAAATTAAACAATAAACTAAAATTCATTACCAAAGGTCATGACTCTCTATAAAAGTCACAGGGGCCATTATATAATGGGCTCTCGTCATTGTAATAATCATCCATTGTTAAAAAAAAATCATTATATATAGTTTACTCATTATCTTTTTCAGAGTCTTATCTCTCCAAGTTTTACGCTTCAAGAAGAAAGAGAAGTAATGTTAGAAAAAGAACCTTTCCCATCGAGTAAGATCTTGGAATTTGAAAAGAGGAAAGAAGCAGAACAAGCTAAAGAAAAATTATCGCGATACTTTCAACGAGTTTTTTCGGAACCTCTCAAAGAAACGAAAGTTAAAATCATTAAAGGTGAAGAGAAAGTTTCTTCCCCAGATAGGACCAAAGTTGAAAGTACTTTGGGTCATATCAACGTAAACCATCAAGTTCTAGAAGAAGGAATAGACAACACCTTTATTTTGGAAAACTTGCTCTTCATTGATGAAGAAAAAAAGGGAAGGATCTTGGGGCCTAGATTTTGACAGTGCACACTCAAGTACAGGCTCAGGTGCGGGGATAGTATTAAGATCACCAGATAATGAGACTACCCTTTTCTCATGCAGACTCGAGTTCAACTACAAAAACAACATTTTCGAGTACGAAGCCCTTATCCTAGGCATTAACTTGGCCATCAATATGAACATTAATAACCTGCATGTAAAGGGGGATTCTGACCTAATTGTTTCACAAATCAATAAGAAATTCATTGTGAAAAAACAAAGGTTGAAACAATACATGGATGTCATTTTGGATGCTATAAAGAAGTTTGACAACTTTTTCATTGAGGCCATCCCTAGGGAAGATAATCACTTGGCAGACAACCTTGTCATTTCCTCTTCAACCTTAAAATTTTTCAAAGAAATTAGCCTCTACAAGGTAGAAGTAAATTTTAGACCCTCATTACCCGATAACTTGGACCATTGGCAAGTTTTTTATGATGACAATCAACTTCTTCATTTTCTCCAAAATGAGGGAGAGTTCTTTGAAGCTCAAATAAACATGTTGGCTAAAAGAGAAAATATTGAAATCATCAATGTGGATGATGGACCCATACACAAAGGTATTGTTCCTTTGGAGAATCTTTTTGACTGAAATGATATGTATAAATGGAAACCTTCGAATAAAATTAGTGACGCGATTGTTGAATTCAAAATTGGAACCGAGGAATCCCCGAAATTGATTAAATTTGGTAAAGGAACAATGAATGATGAAAGGGAATGTATGATTGCACTTATAAGAGAATTCAAAGATGTATTTTCTTGGTCTTACGAATATCTAAAGGCCTACCAGGAATACGTCATACAACACACCATTCCCCTCATTGATGGTACAAAACCCTTTAGGAAAAAACTCAGGCAGATGAACCCAAAGGTCACCCCACAAGTACAAAAGGAGTTACAAAAGATGGTTGAGGTAGGAATAATCGAGCCTATAAAATATCCATCATGGGTATCTAATCATGTTATTGTAAGGAAGAAGACTGGCGAAATTAGAATATGTGTAGACTTCATAAATTTAAACCAAGCTTCTTTTAAGGATAATTATCCTCTACCAAACATGGAATATTTTTTGCAAAGGGTCACAAGTGCAGAGATGATGTCCATGCTTGTCGATTTCTTAGGATATAATCAAGTTTTAGTAAAAAAGGATGATCAACTAAAAATTGCTTTTACTACCTCTTGGGGAACCTACAAGTATTTAAGAATGCCTTTTGGACTCACCAACGCATGGGCTACTTTTCAATGCGCTATGGAATATGCTTTCAGAGATCTAATAAAAAAACCTATAGAGATATATCAAGATGATCTGACCGCCATCTCTAAAAGGAGGGAACAACACATCCATCACTTAAGAAACATCTTCCAGAGATGTAGGGAATATGGAATTTCTCTCAACCCTAAGAAAACAATTTTCAGTGTTGAGAAGGGTAATTTATCGGGGCACATCATTTCTAAAGATGGAATCATGATAGATCCTTCCAGGGTTGAATCCATCAAGAATATCCATATTCCTAAAGACAAGAAAGCCTTGCAATCCTTCTTTGGTCATATTAACTTTATCAGGAGATTCGTTCCAAACTTCACCGAAATTGTTAAACCCCTTAATAAATTACTAAATAAGGACACCCACTTTGAATGGGAAAGTGAAGGTGATTTGTCCTTTCAATGCATCAAAGAGTAAATAATTGTCGCACTGGTATTGGTTAGCGCAATTTTTTCCAAAGACTTCATCATTTTTTCTTTTCCTTCAAAATACACCATCGTAGGAGTATTGTTGCAAAAGAATGATGAAGGGGATGAACAACCGATTGCTTTCATGAGAAAAAATATTAGAGATTCTTAATTTAATTACACCGTTATGGAAAAACAAGCTTATTCTCTAGTCAAGTCTCTCAAACACTTTCAAACTTATGTGGGATACAATAATGTCAGAGCATTTTTCACCTACCCCGATGTGAAGGACGTTTTGTCACAACAAGATTTCCTTGGATCAAGAGGAAAGTGGGTGTCTCAAATACAATAAAATGATTTGGAGATCAAGCCAACCAAGATAATTAAAGGACAAGGGCTGGAAAAAATGATGACAAAAATAAATCAAGAGGCCATTGAGGTAGGATAGAAGGAACAAGTCAACATTGTCATAAGTGAGTTTGAAAACAATGAATGGTATTCAGATATCATTTATTACTTGAAAAACCTCACATGCCCTGATAATTTAGTAGAGAATAAGAGAAGAGCCATGAGACTCAAAGCTATGAAGTATTTCCTAACATAGAATGGTCTCGGGTGGAAAAACCTAGATGGGGTAATCCTCAGATGTTTTGATAAAGAATAAGTTGATAAGTTAATGACCAAACTTCATACAGGACATTATGGAGGCCATTTTGCAGCACACGCCACTTCCCATAATATTTTGAGAGAAGGATACTACTGGCCTAGTATCTTCTCTGACACACATTGATATGTTAGAGCTTGTCTGCCATGTCAATTTTTTATTAGCAAAAAACACCTTCCCTCTCTTCCCCTTAAGCCAGTCATTGTGGAAGCACCCTTTCAACAATGGGGATTAGATTTCATTGGTGAATTCAAAGACAACTCTAGTAATGGATATCGATGGATTTTGACTGCCATTGATTACTTCACCCAATGGGTGGAAGTTGTCCCGACAAAGAAAGAAACATAAGAAGTTGTGATGAAATTTCTTGAGGAAAAGATTATTACTAGATTTAGTGTCCCTGCTAAGATAACCACCGACAATGCCAAAGCCTTTAGCTCAATAGTGCTGAATGAATTTTGCTTCAAGTATGTGATCCAAATTTAGGAGCAAAACGAAATGAATACAATAACACAAAGATATGGAGAACAAAAACAGATATCCAGTGAACAATAACTTCTATTGAATAAATAAAATAGGCTAAAACTGTAAAATTTTAGAACTGGAAACAACTTGGTCAAATGGTGGTAATTATATCTAAGAAGAGATGTGGCTTGTTACGCACTTCCATCTGAGTAGAATGATTACAATAAGGCTCAAGATACCTTTTTAACATTACTCATGAATTCCAAAACCCTAGACATCCAAAAACCTAACCCTATGAGGTGAAACGCCAAAAGTTATGTGGGCCCCTATGGGTAAGTTGGTACCTCAACTTCTTGGGGTCGTAACTTTTTCATACAACCTTTGTTTTAGGCACGTGATAGCCTGTTGGAAAGGCCTTTTTGAGAACTACACATTATACCATCAACTCTGACACCGTCTACATTTTTACTATGGAAAGACAAAAAAACATTGTTTAGGGGCCCAAAACGGCCCTGGAAGTACAACAAGATGTGATGACATGAAAACTTCCAAAATAAGCTAGTTGGATTAAATGGGAAGATACCAATCTCCTCCTGGAATATGTGTAGGGCTTCAGACAACCCCAAAAGTGTAGAACCCACAATTAGAAATAAGTACATAAGAACGTGTTGAACTAAAAATTGTCAAGAGGAGCCAGTTGGAATAGGTGGGTGGCCACCAATATCCATCTGGATCAGTCCTCCTCCCTTAGGAAGCAATGGTCTCCATTTCTTTATGTGGCCCCATCAAGTGAGGAAAATTATACTGAATTTGGCCCCAGGTGAGCCACTTTACTTGGTGTAGGAGCTTCCCTGCCTTGACAACCCGATAAAGTTGGATCCATTGTTGACGAGTGCCCTTGACCTGTTTGTCCACTATTTTATCAGTTGATGCATGTTACATACAGTTAGGGTTGAACTTGTTGGTGTCAATTATTCTGTGATCTCTAAGGTGTCCAATATGGTGGAAAATATGGTCGAAGGAGGTCCACATTGAACATTGGGTGCAAGCGAAGGAATGGTGGAGTGCTGAGATCAAAAGGATTGCTACTCACAGCCTTAGTGATAGTGTAAGGCCCATAGAAAAGTGGGTGGAGCTTCCGATGGGGCCCTGTAAGGCACTCTTTCTACAAATGTAACCATACCTTGTCTCCCACCTTAAACTAGTGTGATACCTAGTGTTGATCATGGCGTTTCTTGTACTTGGCATTTGGCTTTCTACAAAATCTCAAGGACATGTTGGCGGATGTGATGAATCCACTCAATGAATTTGGTGGCTTTGTCGGCCTCAGAATGAACATGGGAATATTATTCATGTGTGGTTGCAAGAGGTAGTGCAACATAAATGGGACCCAAGGGTTGGAATCCCATCCCTACCTGAAATGGGCTATGGTCAGTGGAGCTATGGAGAGCCTTGTTGTAGTTTTGTTGAACATAGGGAAGAATATCATCCCGTGTATGTGGATGATTAGAGTTGTACATGTGCAGGATGTGCACAATCATCTGATTGACGACCTCTATTTGGCCATCAGTTTAGGGGTGGAAAGCAGTGGATTTAGTGAGCTTGGTGTCCAACAATGACCAGAGACTCGACCAAAATGTGTTGAGGAACCTGTTGTCCCGATCTGAGGTGATGGTCTGTGGTATCCCAAAATGGACCCACACTCGTTCGAAGAAGAGATTAGCAGTCTCAGTCATTGTGATGCTCTTTTTGTAGGCTGTGATAATGGCCATCTTCAAAAACTGATCAACCACCACAAATACACAATCATTGTCATGCTTGGTGGATTGAAGGCCAGACATGTAATCCATCGATATGGATTCCCAAGGCCTCTTGGGAGTAGGAAGAGGGGTGTATAAGCCTTTTTTCTTGATGGATGGCTTGGAAATAACATAGGCAGTGTAAGATTTGATATACTTGCTGACGTCTTGTCGATCTTTTGGCCAATAAAAATGTTTATGTAGAATGGCCACAGTTTTATCCATGCCAAAATGGCATGCCATCTGACTGTAGTGAGCCTCCCAAATCATCTTTGCATGTTCTCTTGTGGGAATAAAGATGTGGCCTAGATGGCATAACAATCCATCATGGAAGTGAAAATTGGTGACATCCGCTCATGTACCCAAGAGTTGATAGGTGGTGGAGAATTTAGGGTCATGCTGATAAAGTTGGGGCCACTCAGATGCCTCATTCCCATAGGAATAGAGCATTGTGGTGAGTTCAACAATGGGTGGGAGAATGAGGCAGTCAACGACATGATTTGTGCTCCATGTTTTATACTTGATGTTTATATGGAACTGTTGTAGGTATGTGGACCACTTTTGATGGATGTCGTTCTGCAACTTCCCCTATGTCTGTATGAACTGCAGAGGCTTGTGATCAATGTGGATGATTGTCTCCTTTCCTAGAATGTAATGTTTC
The DNA here is from genome assembly GCA_010110895.2 of Picea sitchensis. Classification (NCBI taxonomy): domain Eukaryota; kingdom Viridiplantae; phylum Streptophyta; class Pinopsida; order Pinales; family Pinaceae; genus Picea; species Picea sitchensis. The sequence continues at coordinate 4,379 of SNQJ01S0256542.1, read as the reverse complement.
CATTGACAATAGGCTTGCACAATGGAATACATTTCTTTTTCATAGGTGGTTTATTTCTGGACAGTATCTGAGAGTGTCTCACTATGGTATGCTATTGGATGACCATGTTGAGTGAGAATTGCGATGACAACATAGTCAGAGGCATCAGTCTACATCTCGAATGGTTGTTGTAGATCAGGTAAGGAGAGTAATAGAGTTGAGCACAAGAGATGCTTAAAATCATCAAATGCTTATTGTTGTTCCTTCCCCCATGCAAACTTTTCCTTGCCACTGCCCTTGGTTACTTGGCTGAGGGCCCATGCAATATGGGAGAATCCCAACATGAACCTTCAGTAAAAGTTGGCAAGTTCCAAGAAGCTCTGAAGCTCGGTTAGTGTGGTCGGGGCTGGCTAGTCACGAATGAATTGCATCTTAGTTGAACCCACATGTACCCCATGCTCATCAACAATGTATCCCAAGTATTGGACCCTATTAATGCTAAAGGAGCATTTTTCTAAGTTGGTATATATCTTATGTTGTCGCAAAGTGCCCAAAACCTGACGAATATGTTGCATGTGCTCCTCCCATGTTATGTTGAAGATGAGGATATCATCCAGATATACCACCAAAAAAGAGTTGGTGAAGGGTCTCAATACACCATCCATCAATCTCATGAAAGTTGTTGGTGCATTTGTTAAGCCAAAGGGCAAGACCAACCATTCAAAGAGACATTCTTTAGATTTGAAAGTTGTCTTCGATACATCAGTTGGTTTGATGGGAACCTGGTGGTAGCCATACTTTAGGTCAATATTGTTGAAGAAATTTTCCCCCTTGAGTTGGTCAAGAAGGTCATCAATTTGGGGAATTGGGTACCAGTTCCTACCTATGATTTTTTTTAATGCTCTATAATCAATGAAGAGTTGTCAGGTCCCATCTTTCTTCTACACCATCACAATCGAGATTCCACAAGGGGAGGAGCTCGGTCGGATGTGCCCCTTTTGAAGAAACTATTGGATCTGGCGCTTGATCTCATCATTTTCCATCAGCGAGAGACAATAGACTGGTCCATTAGGAAACAAGGCACCGAGGGTTAGATCAATTGGATTCTTGACATGGTGGTGCATCAGTACCCCTGTGGGTGAGGATAAGATGTCTTTGTACTCTTCCATGATCCAGTCCACTTGCTTCTACTGCAAAGAGAGGCTCTGTGTAGAGGTCATGGATGTGGTGGATAAATTTTTCTTACTGTGAGCACGGATCACAAAGAAGATGAACTTCCCAGTTTTTGAAATGACCTTATTGCATTTCTTAGCAAAGATTAAAGAAATAGCAGTAGGCGACGCTACCTCTAGTATCATGTACAATTGTCTACCCAAAGTAATAATAACATTGCGGGGTCTAGACTCATACATAGCATGTCGCTTTCAAAAATATGGTTGACATAAAAGAACATCACAAAGTTCAAGGGGAGAAATATCACACAATACCTTATCTTTGAAGGGATTGATGTTGTAGGGCAGGGGAATTGTTGGATGATGTGGAGATCTCATCCTTGGTGAAGACAACCGATGGTGTAGGGATGCGGGTGCGGTGTTATCGACAGGTCTAGTCGCTTGACGACCTCTGCTGAAATTAGGTTCTTCTAACTACCACTATCAACAATGAAATGCAGTGGATTTCCCTTTACCCACATATGTGAGTGAAAGAGGCATTCCTCTTCCTATGGTTCTTCTGGTTCGCTTGGTTGGACTTTGATGGTAGCGACAGTGACACTGGGTATCGTATCGATGATCCATTTCCCACTTTATGGATTTGATTCAGAGTCAAAATCTGCCTTTGACTCAGAATCTTTTATCTCAACCACTAGTGACTGCTTGGAGCGACATTCTTCGGTGTTGTGCCAAGGGATTTTATGGTATTCACACCATTTTCACGTGTCCTTCTTTGACTTCTCATTACCCTTATTGGGTTATGGCTTGGAATGGTTTTCCTGAGAGAGCCCATCTTTGTTGTGTCCCTTTTTTTGTGGGTTGGGGCCGCCTTTTACTTTCTTTAGCTGTGAGGCATTTGCAGATCCAAACTCTCGCCTCTTTTGCTTAAATTTTTGCTCGATCTTGAGAACATATCTATAAGCCACACCTAATGATGTGATGTCCATAACATCCATTTATGTTTGAATGTATCATGCATACAACAATAGTATTTGAGTACAAGATGTCGTTCAGAGTCTTTGATACCCAATTTGGTGTGCAAGGTATGGAAAATATTGGTGAAATTTGGTATTGTTTGGTCCCTTTCCCGACGCAGTGTGGTCCATCTTGTGTACTGGTCCTTGTAGCTTCCAACAGGGTAGTATTTTTCTTTAATGGAATCCCTAAAGGAATCCCATGTGGGGGTGACCGCAAATATTGCAAATTCCTCTATGGCCCTTTTCTCAGAGTAAGTATCCCACCAATCCTTAACATAGGGGATGACCTTCAGGAGTGCAAAAATAATATTTTCCCTGTCGGAAAAATTGTGGACCAAAAACTACCCTTCGAGCAGATTCAACCATTTATATACAACATCCACATCTATCAGTCCTTTAAATAATGGAATATCAAAATTTACTTGTACCTTGAAGGGGGTTGCATGGCTTCTTGATGAAGATGTGTCTCTTGTGGGTAGCCCTCGAAGGATCTGTGCAAAGTTTTCCATCATTTCACATTTTTCGGGCAAGGGCTTCCTCGTGCAACATTTTAGAAGGATCTCCTTCTCCATAATATTTCTTCTCATCCCCCATGGGTTGTTGTCGAGCTCGGTGTGGCCGATCTTGCAAAGGATCGACTGGTTCTAGTCCCAAATTCTTGTACCCAGATCTTGTCGAGGACATGCACGAAGAAAAATAAATGAAAAGCAGACTACTCTAGTACCACTGATCTGGATTTATGAGCGAAATGAAAGGAATAATAGACTGAATACAATAAAATAGAGATATGGATAAAAAAAAATAGATATCCAGTGAACAATAACTTTTATTGAATAAATAAAATAGGCTGAAACTATAAAACTGTAGAATTGGAAACAACTTGCTCGAATGGTGGTAGCTATCTCTGAGAAGAGATGTGGCTTTCTACGCGCATTCATCCAAGAAGAATGATTACAATGCAGCTCCAGAGGCCATTTTAACATTACTCATGAATTCCAAAATGCTATACATCCAAAAACATAACCCTAGGAGGTAAAACACAAAAAATTATGTGGACCCCTATGGGTAAGTTGGTACTTCAACTTCTCGGGGTCATAACTTTTGCATACGACCCTTGTTTTAGGCGCGTGATAGCCCGTTGGAAAGATATTTTCGAGAACTACACATTATTTTTTCAAATTTGACTCCATATATAGTTTGATTGTGGCAAGCCAAAAAAAACATTGTTTAGGGGCCCAAAACAGCATTGGAAGTACAACAAGATGTGTTGACATGAAAACTTATAAAATAAGCCAGTTGGGTTAGATGGGAGGCCACCAATCTCCACCTAGAATATGTGTAGGGATTCAGACAACCATGAAAGTGTAGAGCCCACAATTACAAATAATTACAGAAGAATGTGTTGAACTAAAAATTGTCGAGAGGAGGCAGTTGGAATAGGTGGGTGACCACCAATATCGATCTGGATCAATATGGGATTGTTTTATCACATTCTTCAAATTATTATCCTCAAGGGAATGGGTTGGAAGAATCCAATAACAAAAAAATTATGAACATTGTGAAAAAATATTATTGGAGAAAACAAGAAGAGTTGGGATAGAAAAATTAAGTATGCCCTATGGGTCGACTGCATGACTACCAAGAATTCCACTGGAAAGACTCCTTTTGAGTTCGTGTACAAGTTAGAAGTGTGATTTCCTATAAATATCCAAATTACATCATTACAAATAGCCCAACAATACAATAAAAATAAAGAAGCACTGCAAGGGCGAATTGATCAGCTCATGGAATTGGATGAAACTCGAAGAATGGCCTTCGATCAAATGGAAAAGAATCAAGAGAAAGTGAAAGGGAATTTTGATTGGAGGGAAAGACAAAGAAATTTCAAGGAAGGGGATCAAGTCTTCCTATGGGACAAAAGAAGAGAAAAAATTGGGATGCATCAAAAGTTTGACAGTCTTTGGTTATGCCCCCACAAAACAGAGGAAGTATTCAGGCCAAACTCTTTCTACTTATCCACGACAGAAGGGAGGAGGATGCCACTAACAATAAATGGATCTCTCCTCAAACATTATTTCCAAGGTGACACATGACTTCTTCAGAGCCCATGCCCTAGGTAAGTAGGTAAGTCATCTTTCTTTCCCTTCATTTGCATCTTGATTGCTCAATCTAGTTTAGATGCATATCTTTTTCATTTTTCTCTACTTGCGTA
>SNQJ01S0256539.1:0-11161 GCA_010110895.2 Picea sitchensis | reverse complement strand
TCCCTCTTGATCCCAACATATTTACAAAAGTTTGTAAATTATTTTGAGGTGTATTCTCCTCCATTATCTGACCTAAGTATCTTGATCCTTCTTTCAAGGGGATTCTCTATCAAGGCTTTGAATTCCTTGAATTTACCAAACACTTCATCTTTTGATTTCAAAAAGTAAACCTAGGTTTTGCGAGAATAGTCATCAATAAATGATACATAGTATACATACCCATTGATGGAGGTTGATGGCATTGGGCCACATACATCTAAGTGAATGAGCTCTAAGATTCCTTCTTCTTTACTGTCTCTCTTCGTGAAAGGGTTCTTGATGTTATTTTCTTGTGCACATCCATTTCACACACCTTCATGGTCAACCTTGAATTATGGTAGACCTATCACTACCTTTATTACATATGGTAATGCCTTGTATTTAATGTGAGCTAGTATTATATGTCAAAGTTCACAGGGATTCTCAATGGAATGAGTCAAGGATGATTCTGAGTGACCTTTTAGCTTATACAAGCCACCTTCTTCTTTTCCAATAACAATTGATTCTTCCATGGTTTTCCCTTTGGGCCACATAAGAACTTCTCCATCTATGAAAGAAACTTTGAAACCTTTCTTATCTAAAGCTGAGATGGAAAGTAAGTTCTTTGTAAAACTTGGTACATATAGTACATCCTTCATCTTCATTGGGGTTCTTGAATCAAGTTTGTAATTTGATTCTCCTACTCCTTTGATAGGGTATTGATAATCGTCTCCAAGTGTAACTTTCTGGGGAGAGTTATTTTCTGTAAGGCAAGAGAGAATGTCTCTTTGACCTGTCATGTGCTTAGAAGCACCACTATATATGATCCAAGTTTCCTCACTAGGTGATGTTGATCCTGAGAGGGCAGAGATTAATACATAGTCTTTGATCTGTTCTTTTATCATCTTTGTGGGTGGCTCTTCATCTTCAACTGTGTGGGCATGGTGCCTCTTGTTTCTCTTCTTGTATTCTTCTCTTCTAGTTGGACAATTCTTAGCAATATGTCTCATTTTGTCACAATGATAACATTGGTAGGATGAGAAAATTTGTTCTCTTCTTTGACATTTCTGAAACTTCTGGAATCTCCTTGGAGGGTGAGATTCTTTATGTATGAATTTGTTTGGGGGGTGAGACTCATTATGTTGATGAGTTTCTTTATGGAAGTAAGACCTCATCCTTCCTCCTTTAGTATGAGTAGCTAGGTCTTGATATTCATCTCTTGATAGTATTGCTTCTCGGTTAGCTACTCTTGCTTCTTCTTCAATGCATTCTTCCCAAAGACTGTCAAACTTTAGTTTCTCCTTTATGGCACAAATAGTTTGGATGAATACATCCCAAGGTCTTGTGAGACCATTAAGGGTTGTCATTATGAGTTCGTCTTCATCCAGAGTATCACCAATCGCTTCTAGTTGTTCCATGAATTGAGAAATACTCTTGAATTGTTTCTCCTTTATTCATCCTTGTACTTTTGAGTTGAGTTCTTAGATTCATCTTTCGGTTGATGTTATTTCCTTCATACATCCTGGTTAGGGCATCAAACATTTCTTTTGGAGTCTTATTTGAATCCACTTAAGGAATCAAGTGATCTTTAATAGAATCTGCAATGATTCTTTTGGCCTTAACTATGTCCTTTTGGTGTTTTTATTTAGCTGCAACATCGGTAGGTTCTGGTACATCTTCTTTAATGAATCTTGCTAGGTCATTCTCTTCAAGAATGAGTGAAATCCTATACTTCCAGGCACATGAGTCTTACACACCATCTATCTTGTCAACAAGCTTAGTGCTTGCAGACATCTTTACTTGGAGCTAGGAAAATGACCAAAAATTGAAAATGCTCAGAATTTAATTTTGAACTTACAAGGAGGTGCACTTGGCTGAGGTGAGTAGCCTGGTGCAATTAGATTTAAGAAAATCCAAAAATTTCCCCTTCAAACTGGACCAACGAAATTTTGGACTGGTACTGGTTTCCTGGTTTTTTGGTACTAGTCAAAACTAGGGTTTGACTTTTCAGAGTATCTAACCATAGAAAATGTGCGCTCAAGGTGCCAAAGAGTTCTCTAGGCCCGGACACACTTTTCTAGATGGTTTTTAGGCTGATATTCCTCTTCAACAAAAACCCTAATTTTCTTGTATGACAATAGTGACATTTTTCTTTATCCAGTGAAAGATGCTCCCTTCGGCTTAGGTCTGATACCATGTTAAGGTTTAAGATATTATTAGGTTTCTTCTCAATTTACTAGATAACCATAGCATAGGTAGGATCACTGAGAGAAACAAAATCACAAGATACATAGTATTTTATCCTGGGAAACCCTCATGTGGGAGAAAACCTAACAAAACTTCCTTAATATAGATAGCCAATACAATGCCAAGAAAATAAACCAAAACATGAGAGAATATCCAACACTAAACAATGTGCCTCTCTCTTCCTTCTTCTCCCAACTACAACTACCAAACTTGCACACTGGATGAGAGAAGTGAGATAATGAGGCATTGAATTCCTTTATTTATACAAACTGGAAGGTGCTGGAAAGGTGTCTCTTCACTGGGCAGGGCTGACTTGTCTTCTTAGTGGTTAAATCCATTTTAATTAGCCAGGGGGTCGAATTCTCAATTTGCATTTTATATTTAGGGTTTAACCAATCCACAAAAGGGGATTTGGTCAATTACAATTCCCGACATAATCAATCCACAGAAGGGGATTGATCTAATGAATAATAACTCAATAATAAATAGAATACTCTTTACAGTTACAATAGTTCAACATGGTAGACACATTTCTAGCACAAATGGATATTAGTGTGCCTAAGACACAAAGGATCCAGGCCATGGACATGGTATTCAAAGGAAAACCTATGCGTTGGGGGCATATGTGGTGGAGTGTATATAGGTATGATTATATCCCATGATAGAATTTGAATTAATGAGTCGGTACAAAGGTACCAAAGATCCTCAAGAACATATTTGTTTCTATGAGAGGCACTGGACAACAAAGAATATTCTTAGCACACAATGGGTTCATATGTTTTTTCATACCATGGATATGGTACCTAGAAGTTGGTACATCCATGAAGAGATTAGAAGGCGAACGAGGGACTGGGAGAAACTAGGCAATCAATTCTATGCAACATTCAAATTTACATTGGAGGTTCCTACGTGGAGAGATATTTTTCCAAGGATCAATGATTTCTTCCATCGGCAGCCTAAAAATACTACACATAAAAAAATTGCATTCCATAAGCCAATGGAGAAATCAAAGAAACTAGATAATTTGTGCATGCATGGGTTGGGGTTTTTTAGACTTTGGTGCAATGGTATAGTTGGCACAACAAAATTAGAAAAACCCAACTAGAGGCCCTGATAAGGGCTGATGAATAGAAGTTGATTAAAGAAGTATCATGGACTGCAGGGCTCGAATGTGCTTTGACAATGGGAATTGCATAGGAGGTAAGGGTGCAGTGAATAGGCACTATGTAAGATTCGAGTAGGACTTAGAAGTAGATTATTCATAAAATACATAATAATTAGGCAGAGTAGATAGGTCTAGGCAATAAGGCAGGATGAGACAAGTTGTACCCAAAATGGATTTGGAAGATTCATATGAGATTAAGGTATAAATGCTCAAGTACAAATCAAAGGATGGAACAATTGGACATGGCAAGTGGTTACCAGGACATAGGTGGATACAACGGTGGTGGAGAGGTAGGTAGTTAGTTCTAGGATAGGTGATGATAGCATAGGGATCTAAAATCAACTATGAAAATAATTGCCCACGGTGCACAACAGTTATGGAAGTAAATCCTACTATTGACCGACATTAAAAATGCGCTAAGACCTAGGTAGATAGATAAGCATTCAGGTATCATGGAGGGAAAGTCACCCAAGAAGTAAATAATTATCATATACATGATTTCCATTTTTTATTTTCACAGAGAGAGTAGAGTGTAGAGAAAAAAACAGAGTGTGGAGCAAAGAGCCAAGTGAAGAGTGCCCGAAATGCCAAGAGCACTACGCAAGCAAATTTGTTGGCTTGAGGACAAGCCAACTAATAGTGTTGGGAGCATGTTGGAACTCTAAGGTTTTGGAAATACTACATGTGCACCATAAGTCAACATTGTGCATGTGCCTAAGAGTTTGCACCACGCAGTAGCAAGATGCAACGCTTGCACCAACCAGTGATCAACTGTGTGCACCAACTAGTTTTGTATTATGGGCAAAGAATTGAAGAGATTTCATGCATGCAAAGTTACCAAACATCTTCAGTAATGATTGTAACTGTTTTTTTAACAACCCGACTAGTCATGGTTGAGGTTGTGGGTGAGATGGAAAGGTTGTTATGATTGTTAAGCTCCAATAGACATGAGGAGAATGCATGTGAATATGTAAAGGTCAAGATTTTAGTTAAAAAAGTTGATTGTTATGTTAGTTGTTTATGAGTTAGAGCTCGACTTACGCATTGTAGTATCTCTTGTTATGTTATGTTTCCACTACTTGTTTAGAGATATTATGTGAATATGAGAGAGAAAATAGATCAAGATCTGAGCATATTGTTGGTCTTTGTTTCACCCTTAACATGCATTGAGTAGGCTTCAACCTCTATGCATTGAATTGTATCTAAATGATGTTTAGGTTAATGAATGAAGCATGAATCATATTTGTCCCTATCATATATATTCAAGTCTGAATGTATGTCTACTATGTAATATTCTATGTAACACTTATATGAAGGTTATGAATGAACATGGATTGAATACATGGCTCTGAGTTGGATGTTTCCTATTTGTAATGTTCCTTTATGACTTGAGTGAAACCTATAGTCTTTTTTGTTCTCATGGCCTAGTTTGTTGTAACTTACTTTGGGCCTGTAAATACTGGAGCGGTTGGTGATTTGTGTGGATGATGGTATCCTTTCCCATAAGATAGTGCTTCCACATTTTGACAAGTTGTACCAAGACATAGAGCTCCTTGTCATAGGTAGGGTAGTTGAGGAAAACCCCATGAAACACTTCATAATGATAGCAGACAATTCTTCCTCCCTGCATCAGGACTACTCCCATGGTATACTCACTTGCATCTATCTCCACTTCAAAGAGCTATTGCAAGTTTGGTAGTGCCAACACTAGTGCTTGGTTGATGTTTCTTTTAATCTCATCAAAGGCATTCTATTGATTCTTCCCCCATTGGAAACTCTCACTTCCCATTGTTATTGCATTAAGTGGTGCAACTACTACTAAAAAAAGCTATGAACTTATGCAAGTATTGTGCTACCCCAACAAAGCTCCTAACTTCAGTGCAATTTGTAGGAACTGACCATTTCATGATGGCATCCATATTGGAAATATCTATCTTGAACTCACCTCCACTGATCACATACCCCAAATACACCAAAGATTTCTAAGAAAACTCACATTTCTTAAGATTGTCCAGTAGTAGGTGCTTCTTCAGGGTCTCTAACACCTACATAAGAAGTGAGGTGTGCTCCTCCTAGGTAGCCCTATAAATCAATATATCATCCAAATAGGAAAAAAAAATGTTTCTAGATAAGGGCATAAAAAATCATTCACTAGTCTCATAAATGTAGCTGGTGTGTTCCAAAAACTGAATGGCATAACCAACCACTCATACAAACCTTACCTTATCTTGGAGGAAGTATTCCAGGTATCTTCTTCTTTGAATCATACTTGGTGATATCCTAATTTCAAATCAAGCTCAGTGAATTACTTGGCATGTTAAAGTTGGTCCAACAGATCATTGATCATGGGTAGAGGGTACCAATTCTTTAGTGTAATCTTGTTCAATGCCCTGTAATCGATATACATTCTCCAAGTCCCATCATTCTTGGGAAAAATTATGATGGGTGAGGTACTTGATCAAATCACACCGCGCTCTAACAACTGATGCAATTGCTTCTTTACTTTGTTTTCTTCTGGAATGAACTATCTATACAACCCAATATTTGGCAAGGGGGATTCTAGGAATAATTTGATTTCATGCTCCGCATCCCTCTTAGGTGCTATCCCTTTGGGATTTCGGAACAATCCCCTATGTACCTTTAGAAAATCCTCCAATTCAAGTTTCTTCTCCTTAGTACACCATTCCAAGAATGTCTTTACTTTTAATGACTCTTCATTAGAGTGATTTTCCCTTAGGAAAAGTAAAACATATTTCTTGCTAGAAATGATTGGTAATTACAAGTGAAATTTTTTATTTACCTTTGTGCACGTTGGGTACTGGGTACTAGAATATCATCCTCCATACTAAGTGTTCCCATATGGATTTCCCACCAGGTTAAAGCATGGCCCTCTAACTTCAATATAGCAAATGAAATATTTTTCTCTTCATCTATATGGAAAACGTTAAAATAAACTTCTAGTTGTTGCAATCAATGATTCAATTTTAATTCATCGATATCACCTTGGTATGGATTTATGTTCACTTTCTCTTCCATATTGAAGAAGGACTATGAAGGGTTAACAACACTCGAAGTCAACTACTCTTTACCAGGTTCTTTTTGCGACTCTTTTTCTAGGTGTTCATTATCTCTTGATTTCCCATCTGATTTGATCTCTAAGTTTGAGCCTCCAACTTATCAGAATGGTCCAAGATTGTTTTCTAGAGCTTACACAAGAAGGTACATATTTTGAGATATGTCAACAACTTGCTCTTCCAACCTCACAAAACTCTCCTCTTCTAGATCTCCATGGTTTTTATGAACAAACTCATCAGCCATAGATAGGGTTCCAGGACTTTCTTTTTAAACCAATTCCTAGATCCCTACAAATTTCCATAAATACCACAATAGAACCTGCTCTAATACCAATATGATTTGTAAACTATCGTGGATATTCCACTAGAATAGTTTGTCACAACAAATCTGATAAATAAAGTTGAAATCTACATTATGAAGGTTAAATTCTTTTAGATACCAGTATCTTTAGTTACTCATTTTTTGCTCATGCATGAAATGGATAAAATGTGGAAAATAGAGAATAATAAAATACAATCACACACCATCCACAAAATAAAACAAATATTTTCTCTGGAAAACCCTTACGGGGGAAAACCCATCTAGAAGGTGAGGTTGATGTGCTCTCTTTTATCTAGAATGGAAATAATGTTAGTACAAAGGAGAAGGCACTCTCTATGGAGTTACTTGAGACTTGTGGCCTATTAGGCTGCTACAAAACATTAACCCCTTATTTTATGCTCTCTAATGTCCCACTCCCAGTTGTTCTGCTCCGTTATGGAAAAAAATACAATAACATAGAATGGAACTCCTCTCCTCCTAGCGGCCCAATATTTAACATAGACTGATAGCCATATAGGTTAAGGGTTTTCACTTCCTCAACCCTTAATTTTGATAAGGTTTAGGAACTTATATAATATTCTTGAAATTACATACGTGGCTATCCCCATATGAGTGAATAACGGGGGTCGACGTGGCATCCTCTCATACCATGGTAGTCAACATGGTAGGTCAACTTGTAGGAGGCATAACTTTTTCATACGAGCTTTGATTGACACGATTTTTGCATTGTTGGAAAGGTATCAATGTGTAGAATAGCATCATGGGGTCTAAGATATATCTAGGAAATTTTTAACCCCAAAAAATTCTATTTGATGCCTCAAATGGCTCTAGAAGTTTTCAAACCCTAATTTTCCAAACTGGGACTTGCCATTAAAATGACCCTGCAAGTTGATTCCTCCAATTTTTTTCACTCTGAAAGAATTGATATAGATGAAAAATAATATTATGATCCAATACAAATCATCCTTATATCTTAATATAGGTGGCTAATTTTCTTGGTAAGTGATTTTTTATTTACCCCATATTCATTATATGAAGTGGTCTTCTTAATAATAAGGCCTACATATTGAGAAAGTATCGAGGTCAATATATATTCATTTGATGTGGATCACATTAAGATCAAGTGCATGGGTCTCAGAAATCTCTATACTCAAGGAGTCTTTGATTATTATTATTATGGGGTCTAGAGATTAATAAAGTAGTACTAGAGTGGAGTTTTCTACCCCATGATCAGGCTCAACTTTCTTTCTCTACTGCATATCGTAGTGCTCTTGTATCTTATTTTTTATCTTGAATTTATTATGTTAATAGTGCATGCTCATAGGATGTTAGAAACTTATTGATCAAGGCTTTCTTTCATTATTTTATAGCATAGTATCAAAACATGTTTTTCTCATATGTAATTAAAGCATGTTTATTCAACATCTCAATAAATCCATACTAGTTTGTGATTCTTTTTCAACACCTTTTACAAAAGAAGTGTTTGAAGGAGTCATTGGCCAAGAGATATATTGTTTTGTTGAAGGTTAATTTATTTTTAATTACATTTTAATCTACCAATAAAATGAACATTATACTACATTTGCAACCAAATGGGGCACTTATTCCTATAAAGGTGATCTAGGGGATCAAAATTTGCTCAAAAATCAAAGTGCTCGGAATTGCTTCAAAACGGACACATGCGTACGCCTCATCCTCATGATCCTAATGCAAATTGAATAGGTTCAAACAAACATTGTATGAGTGAGATATCACATTCTGTCCATTTTGCTAAATAAGAAAAAACTTGTTGACTGTAAAGTCTGTACAATACTGACGTGGCATGGTATGGTCCCACACATGACAGGTGACATGGATTGGCCACTATGTAGAGATGTTGAGTTGGTAGGCTGATTGGGAAGGAAATTTGGCAAGGTATGTGGACCAGTAGGGTGTTGACACGTGTTGATTGGGTGGCAAGTGGTATGGTGCCACATGGCCCAGTCGTGGGATGCCACATGGCACCCCTCTGATATTGTAAAAGAATTGTTGAAGTCTGCGGGGGTCGATACCAGGACTTCCACATGGCATAGTGTAACACACCCACGATGGGGCATAAATATTTTGTTCTTATTGAGAAAACAATACCCTCATTAAGGGGTCTCTATTCCATTATGATCTTCCAAATATTTCCAGCCATGATCTCCATGCTCCAAGATGAGCTCAGAGCAGGAAGATATCCTCTCCCAAGGTCTTCAGGTTCTTCCATCCCCCTATACTTGCATATGACTGTGGGCTATGACCAAACACCAAGACAACATGCACCAAGAAAACCACCACACAAATCATTTGGAGTGGTAAACCTATGAAGTTCACAATCTAACGTCGCGTGTCCTCGAGGATTTCGACGGTCCCGATTTACTTTCAGACTTCTGTGTTCAGGAATTTCAAACGTTCTTACACCTTTTTCCTCCAAAGTACTTTGTACCCGGAGTTACAGATCGAGCACCACGCTTCCCTTGCGATCAACGGTTGTGATCTTATTCGGGATTTGACATTCAAAGGTTCTGAGCACTCCAACTCTTTTTCCTCCAAAGTACTATGTACCCACAGTTCTAGATCAGGCGCCATGCATCCATCTAAATCAACGGTCGGGTCCACTTTAGGACTTCGACGTTCGGAAGTCCCGGACGCTCACACCACCTTTTCTGTCGGAGTGATTTCACCCAAAGTCGATGATCTTTCGACGCGTGTCTCTTTCAAATCGATGGTCACAATGTACTTCAAGAGTTCTCAACTCTTGGGACCCCACTTTCCTCCAAAGTGGCTATCTTCAGAAATGGAAGATCTGTTGACACTTGTCCTCAACTGACGAATGACTCAGATGGACTCTGGCTCTCTATCCTTTGGGAGTTTCTTTTTCAACAGATCCCCTTTTCTCCCGGAGTGACTTTCCTCCGAAGTGCAGGATCTGACGACACCTGTACCTTTGGCTTGGATGACTCAGATCTACTTTGGCTCTTCGGGTTTCAAGAGTGTCAACCTCTCCACACTCTCTTTCTCTTGGAGTTATTACACCCAAATTCAACGATCCATAGATGCATGTCTACCACAAATCGATGACTACAAATCACTTTGGCCCTTTGGCCTTCGGGAGTTTCAACCTTTCCCCACTTGCTTTCTCCCGGAGTGCTTACACCCGAAGTTGACAGATTTTTGCTATGTGTCCTTGTTCTCAGATTGATGGCACAAATGAACTTCATTACTCTACAGATTTCCAAAGAAGCTCACGACTATCTGCCTAACAACTTTTCTAGGTCTATCGGTCATGATCCGGTCAATACCGATTTGTTCATCGATCGATGATTCACAGTGATTGCGGGGCCCCAACTTTCTCACACTTTATCAGTGAGCTCAATCTCTGCAATCTGAAAATTACTTGTCCAACTTGGTCAAATTGTGGTCATTGATCCTCCAACCCAAGGAGATCAATGGCGTTGGTGAATTGTAGGGTGTGAACTAGCACATCCACTAATTTCTCCTCTGCACTCTGCAATGATTCCCCACCATCGATCTCCATTCAAATATCGATGATTCACAATGATTGCGGGGTCCAATCTCTGTGATTTGGGAAGTGATCGACAGACTCTATCTAATCTTGGTAGTTGATATTCCATTCCCAACAAGATCAATGACGTTGGTTGATTGTAGGTCGTGAACTAGCATGTCCTCTAATTTCACCTTTGCGCTCCGCAATGATTCCCAACCATCGATTTAATCAAGCGGTTGGTGTTTGACTCGTTAACTCCACTGGGTATTTTAGTCGATCTGATGACTAGGATAGCTACTCCTCTCGATGAACAAATCCCATGCATATTCATTATCAGGTTCTTAAGTCATCTATGGATCTTGTTACTCCAGTAGTTCGGGTAACTTTGACTATCATGAAATTTGACACCTCAGAGCTTCGAACTCCCGAAGTTCCAAAACATTCATGAGCTAACTCCTTTTAGCGCTGGCTTCCTAAACCCAGGTCACATGGACCTTCAAATGACTCTTGGGCTATGAACTCTACTCTTATCCGGGTTTTTGGTTAAGGGATCAAGCGTGAGTTCAAAGCCTCTTAGACTACTGGTCTAAAGGAAATGCCTCCCTAACTCATAGAAATTTACACTCTAAAACAGGGCAAGGTAAACTCGTGAGATTACCGAGACGATAGCAGTGCCAAGAGGCTTGCTCCGACTCTAGGACTGTGATGTAATTTCCTGGGGAGAAATGCCTTCAAGGGATTAAACTGGAGCATATGGAAAATCAAGCAGAAGCATAAGTTTTCAAGGGAACAAACACATACTCATA